>BQNB010024171.1:10000-61021 GCA_026074375.1 Tanacetum coccineum
TGAGTACTATTTGACAAACGTTTTGACAATGTTTTCTAATACATTATAAATGAAACCTATTTAACTCTGACATTTTTAATTAAATTGAATGTGACATTTTATTAAACGTCTCTTTTGAGGTCGTTTTCTGTGACTTGTACTTTGTGCCTTAAAGTCGCACCCCAATGTTACTATTCCGCTACCGTCCGATTTTGGGGGTGTGACAAAGATCAATTCCAACATAAACCTTAAGTAGAATCAAATGAAAACACTGATTCGTATACAAAAAATCAAAAAAGACATACCTTGTTGATCAAGGTTTTGTAAATCTTCAAGCAACTGAAACACAACAAAATAACCAAAACAACAAATTTAATTTTTCTATTTTATAAAAGATACATGATGAACCTTTTAATCTTTATATTTCTGATTTTGGATCACCATTCGATTGTAATTAGGTTATGGGAATGAACAAATATTGAAATTACATTCTGGAACCTTAAGGAAAAGGCTTCGGACCTAAGGCGTATTCGAAAGAATGTCCGAAGGCCACGAAAACCATAGGCAGGACCTTCCAAGAATCACCAAGAGAGAAAGATCCAGAAGAAGAACAGTGTTCAAAAGATTGGAAAAGGGTGTGTTTCATAGGCTAGGAGATAAGGAAAAGAATGTGTCCGCACATTCAAAAGACTCAGGGCGGAAGTCATGCTACAGTAGTCGCAGAGACACAGAAAGTTGCTACCAAAGTTCTCACTCTAGAGAAACAGAAATCACTTCCGAGAAACATCGCCACAAGAGAGACTACTCGCGAAGAACGGAAGAAAAATAAATAAACAATGTCAGTAAGTAAAGGAAGTGCAGCGAGGGCAATGGAACGTCAAAGCTCCAAGAAGCAAAAGTCGATGTGTTGCGGATGGAACCTATACAACCAATGGGTATGTGAAGAAAACAGGATCCTTTCACTACTCGGATCCGTTACTTCGACATTACCCATAGAAAACTCGAAAAAAAAAAAAAAAAAAAAATGCCTAGTCATATAAAAAACCTATGATGGAAGCAGAAAGACCCAGTATAACCATTTTGGAGAAATCTTTCAAGCGGCCGTAAAATGAAACGCCTGGGCAATGCCACAACCTGTGCCACATGTTCAACTCCATGCTCACTGGAAATGTCAGGGTGTGGTTTGATGACCTTTCGAAAGAGTCCAATCGGACAATTTATGGACGATTTAAGGAAAGCTTTCCTAGAAAACTAACTCAGAGAAAAAATGACATCAAAGATTACTGCCGAAAATTCACTAATTTTAAGCAGAGGGCACGGGTAATCTACAGAAAGAATTCGTCGCGGAGTACAAACTTGGAATGTAAGGATGTAAAAGGGAGCTTCGGAATGCATGGAAAATTCGGATTCATGCACGAAATATACCATATCTGAGTCTGATCATGCGGATACTGACAACATCCCTAGGTCTAATGGATGAAATGAGGAGGGTAACCACGACTTCCTCAGATGGTAAGTAGCGCTTCGTAACCGGTACCGAAAGAGGTCATTTCCCGTCTTGGAATCAGCAAGAAGATGGAGACAAAACGCAAACTTCGAGAAGGGAAGATTATAGAGGGAGGCCAAGAACAAAGACGGAGCGGAAACGGGGAATCAAGACAGATTCACGCTTTCTAACAAGACACCTAAATAAATTCTGGCCTGGACAAGGTAAGTTCAAAAACCTCTCCGACAATGCACAACCCCAGTAGTAAGATAAAAGAAATGCTAGCAAAATTTTGAGAATTTCATAGGGAAGTAGGAGCTTACATGATGAGTGTTTGCACCTAAAAAGACAATAGAAAGAAATGCTAAAAGGCCGGAAAAGTTGTCGCATTTAATCAAGGATATTAAAGCATATAATGAAAAGACCAGACAAGGCAGAAAAAGGGGGGAAAACCTAGCAAAAGATAGGTCATGGCAATATTAATGGTCAATCATGGCCAGAGGATAGCCATGGCAAAGGATTACTCAACTTTCTCCCGGGAGTCAGTAATCTCCTTTTCGCCGATTAGGAGAAGAGGACGGAAACGGAAGGCCCTCGATGATTATTGAGGCTGAAATGGGAGGGACATTACGTTAAATGGAATGTATGTGGACGGCGGTTTCTCTCTTAGAAAATTTTGTATGAACATTGCTTAATAGATTCCGCCCAGAGGTTAGAAATTAGATGGTCCCTGCAACTACACCGTTGGTTGGGTTCAACGGAGAAATAATATGGCCACTAGGGAAAATATCATTGCGAGTAAAAATAGGTGATGAAGAACACTCAACTTCAGCTCGGATGAACTTCATGGTTGTAAGATCGCCATCTCCCTACAACGGGATTATAGGAAGACCAGGGGCAACATATCTACTCAGGTTGCGTGACGTGGCTGTTTATTATCATTTTACTATATCAACATTCCCCGGTTAAGATTGTGATAAGGTCTTCAGCTTTCATTTTGGAATATATATTACATCTACCTATCAGGTGAAGTTCATAACCTCGCATTTACTTATTTACATGCTTTATAAACCCGCGAGGGGGATATATGATTATTATAAACTCTTTTAACAATGTGATTACTTTTCAAAGACTTAGTGAGTTCATAGCACCACTTTTAATCTCTTTAATGCTTTCATAAACCCGTGAGGGGAATACATGCTATAAATTACGAATACAAGTGCTTTTACAAGCTATATGCTAATCTGATATACCATTATCACTAATGTCTAAGTTACTTTATGCCAAAAGTCCCTCATTATCATGGACCATTAATCACTTACGGGAGAACGCAAATATTGTGAATAGATCTATCGGGATTGACGAATCCTGTTTGTGTTATCCGGATAGGTAACCAAACACACTATATTTGAATTTCATAGGTATATGGCAATTACTTACACCGAGGGCCATTATATCTATATATATATCACATCATTTTGGGTATATATATACACTAGTCAGTTTGTGTGCCATGAGCTTAGACCAGACTACCAAACAAGACCAAACAGACCAAACAGGGCAATAACAGGATAATACATTGTTACTATAATAATTGTATTCGTTGCAATTATTACTAATAACGGGTATATAATAACAATATCATTTTACATAATAATTGTGTTTGTACAATTATTACACTATGACTTGTATTCAAACTGTTTATCAAACCTATGAACTTCACTCAACCTTTGTGTTGACTTTTTAGCATGTTTATCTCAGGTTATTGAGCAATATACGACACGGAGTGGCATGGACTCGAAGATGGCTAAACTTGTTATCATTCACATTGTATGTAACTAGATTTTGGGACCTACCTTTGTAAAACTCTGATTTGAAATGAATGATAACGTATCTTTTGAACAAACGTCTCTTTTGGGTCGTTTTCTAGATATGTTTGTTGTATCGCCTTTGGGTTGAGGGAAGGCACCTTCCTGGGGTACAAAGTGGATACGGACGGACTAAGAGTATGTCTGGACAAGGTAGAGGCGGTCCTTAACCTACCATCCCCAAGGTGTTTGAAGGACGTGCAAAAGTTAAACGGAAAATTGGCAAGCTTAAACAGGTTCCTATCTAAATCTGCGGAGAAGTCCTTGCCCTTATTTAAAACTTTAAAAAAGTGCACGAAGAAAAGCGATTTTCAATGGACCACGGAAGCAGAAATAGCATTTAAACAAATGAAGCAATCAATAGCCGAGCTACCAATGTTAACTGCGCCGACAGAGAAAGAGGAGCTGATCATGTATTTGGCAGTCGCAAAAGAGGCTGTTAGCGCAGTCCTAATGACGGAAAGAGAGGGGAAGCAAGTTCCCATTTACTTTGTTAGCCGTGCGTTACAGGGCCCAGAGATCAACTACACTTCGATGGAAAAATTAATACTTGCCTTAGTAAGTGCTAGCAAACGGTTAAAAAGATATTTCCAGGCACATACAGTGGTCGTAATCACTGACCAACCAATAAAGCAGTTGTTGTCAAATCCGGAAGTAACAGGAAGGTTGCTCAAATGGAGATTTGAATTAAAGAACATGACATTCAGTACAGGCCGAGAACGTCAGTAAAGGGACAAATCCTGGCGGACTTCATCGTGGAACGACCAGAGGATGACGCATCAGATACGCCGATGGAGGAAAGGGAAGAACTCCCGGACCCATGGGTATTATTCACGAACGGATCATCATGCATCGATGGTTCCAGGGCTAGTTTAATAATTACAAATCTGGAAGGAATGAAATTCACCTATGCCCTAAGATTCAGATTCAATGCTACCATTAACGAGGCAGAATATGAAGCCCTAATAGCTGGCCTCCGCATAGCCAGGCAAATGGGAGTACAAAATCTCCAAGCGAACGTGGATTCCAAACTCATAGCCAACCAGGTCAATGGAGTAAACGTAGCAAAAGAATCAAGCATGATTAAATACCTAGAAAAGGTATAAAAATCTCACTAGTACTTTCCAAGAATTCTCCATAAAACAAGTACCCAGAGGGGAAAACAAAAAAGCAGACGCGTTAAACAAGATAGCATCTACGAGCTTTGCCCACCTAAGCAAGCAAGTACTTGTGGAGGAACTAAGGGAAAAATCAATAGATGAACAAGAGATACTAGCGGCAGTGGAAGAAGAGGGGCATACCTGGATGACCCTGGTCCACGAATATCTAAAGGAAGGAACCCTTCCTGAGGGAAAGAAAAAAAGCAAGGGCTATACGTCGCAAGGCAGGAAGGTATGAAGTGATAAACAAAACACTCTACAAGAAGTCCTTCCTCGGGCCATGGTTGCGTTGTGTCGGACCACTCCAAGCAAACTATGTTCTGAGAGAAATCAATGAGGGATCATGCAGCATGCACTCGGGACCCAGATCCGTGGTAGTAAAAGCCTTGAGGTTAGGGTACTATTGGCCAACTATGCATAGAGATGCCAGGAATTTGATAAGAGCATGCAATGACTGTCAGGTTCACCACCTCGTTACATCCCTATGTCCATTTTACAAATGGAGAATCGACATAGCCAGACCTTTTCCGAAAGGCCCGGCAAAGTCAAGTTCCTAATAGTAGCTATGGACTGCTTCACCAAATGGATAGAAGCAAAACCCGTGGCGACCATAACAGGAGCCCAAATCAAAAAATTCATAGGGGATAATGTGGTGTGTAGATTTGGACTTCCGGGAGAAATAGTGTTTGACAATGGAAAGCAATTCAGGGACAACCCATTTAAAGACTGTGTGAAAAGCTAAGTATCCACCAATGCTTTGCTTTCGTCAAACATCCCCAAACCAACGGCTTGGTAGAAAGGGAAAACAGAAGTTTAGGGGAAGGAATCAAGGGACGACTGGGTGAGAAAAATAAAAATTGGGTCGAAGAGATTTCACACGTCTTATGGGCACATCGAACAATGATCAAGTCAAGCAATGGAGAAACACCATTCTCATTAACATATGGAACGAAAGCAGTGATCCTGATGGAAATTGGCATGCCAACCTTGAGAACTGCGGAAGTGGATATGATAAAAAACAACGAAGACTTGGGAATCAATTTGGACCTTTTGGAAGTGAAAAGAGAGCAGGCAGTAATCCAGGAGGCAAAAAGCAAAGCCAAGATGGAAAAATACTACAACGCCAGGGTCCGAAGTACAAGCTTCCGTTCGAAAGACTTTGTTTACCGGAACAACGAAGTAAGTCACGCGGAAGACGAGGGCAAGCTTGGACCTAAGTGGGAAGGACCGTATGAAGTTACATAAGCATCAGGAAGAGGAGCATACAAGCTTCGGGACCGCAATGGAGATATCCTTCCGCGAACATGGAATGTTTGCAACCTCAAGAAATGCTAAATGCACGGCATGTAAACACATTTGGCACGCAAGGCGTAGCGGAAAGAAAGACATTGCTTGAATTCTCTTTATTTGTAATATATTTAAGTTTTAATGAATGAAAAGGTAAAGCCTAGCTACCTTCACAAGTTTTTTCTTTTTACTTTAAATTCTTGTTTATTTCATATTCGAAAAAATTACTTGAACATTGCATGAATTGGTAAGATGCGCACATCGGAGGGCATGACCCAGCAAATATTATCCCGAATAATAAAGGAATGAGTAACCTAACAACCAACTCAAATACATAAAAGGTATTGCAAACCTAGTACTAGGGAAGCAATTCATTAAGACTATCATCACAAGCATGCGACAGTGATAAAATAAGATAGCATGAAAATACTAACAAGTACTAAACAATAGTTACAAGTAATGTTACATACAAACAAAGGCCACAAAAAGGCCACATACGGCCACGGCACTAAAGTAACAAAAGTACAAATCTACGGAGCTAAAGCATGCTCCAGAGTGGTATCTAATTCCTCCTCTTCAAAAACAATTTTGGGAGATGGAGGAACCTCCGTAGATGGCCCCGCAGGAATGGGGAAGGTCTGAGCAAAGGTAGTAGCAAGGGCAGTTGTCACAGTTACATCCGCGGAAGAGCTCGCTTCACCAGTCAAAACCCTAGAAGACAAGGGCTCAACCAACGGCCGAATAGAATCCGTAAGAGACAAACGGCGAGCAGTCGCATCCCCTCTTAGCCGCTGAACACGATTATGCGCCACTTCCAGGGAAAAGGCCAAAGAAGTCTCACCAATAACTACCTGATCCTCCAATCGGTGAATTGGAATCATGAGCTCGTCAAGTGAAGGTTGCGGTGGGCGGGCTTCAGAAGTTTCGACGGTAGGGCTTTCCAAACGAAGAAGATCCATAATGTCCGCCATACTAGCATCCTTATGGGCCTCTAACTGCGCAAGAAGTGGAAAACTCACACTTTGAAGAGCATTAACGGCAGCAACGTAATCACTCTCAGCGGAAGGGTTATACGCGGCAACATCCGTAATACTCCTTCCGGCCACTCCATGTTCGATACCTGCCGCTAACCCATCCTGCATGCCTTTGTCGATAGCATGACCTATGGCCTCGCCCATAGCAGATAAGTACTCAGGTGAGGAGAGGCACTTTGATAATACAAGTTTTAGCCTGCGGTTGAGAAGCCACCTCCGTCCGGCTATAGTGGTAAGATAACGAGGATAAAACTCAGCATCCATATGGAGGGCCATTTCCATGAGGTCAGAATCTATAGCCGCGACACGATCAATAAGAACGCCCACCTGCTCGTCCTGCATCTTCTCCACTTGTCCTTTAAAGAACTCAAAGGCAGACACCAGCGAGCTCCTATATAAAAAAAGGGGGGAAATATATATATTAGTCATAAAAACAAGAGTTAAATACAGTCAAGGACATAAGAAAATATGTGGATACCTGAGTGACTAGACAATCCCTCTCAGATTCCAAAGAGGCAACCTTGGAATTAAGCTCATCATGGGAAAGTTGGAAACTAGATAAGTCAGCAGTAAGTTTGACAACCTAGGAAGAAAGGGACGTCAATTCAACCTCTTTAGAAGCAGTAGCAGATTCAAGAGCCTCAACTCACTTACACAAGGCATTCTTCTCCCCTTCAAGGGCAAAGTCTTTCTCTTTCAAACCCCTTAGCTTAGCACTTTTAGAAGCATCCGCAGCTTCTAACGCGGTTAACTGACTACGGAGGGAAATGGCTTCCATAGCCTCAGCTTCTTTCAAATATAATAAAGACTTAAGATGGGCAATCTTCGTATCTCTCTCGGAAAGAAGGTTAGCCTGCACCACACACTTATCTTCAAGCTCATTTTTCTTTTCCAAGGTGTGCTCCGCCCGCATCCTCACCTCCGCCCCCAAACACACCTGCCGCACAGTCCTAACATTAAACTCGAAGTAAAGATGATCATAGTCCATGGCACGCAGCTGTGTAAATAGCGTAGGGAGCAAGACGATCCGTCATGTCACGACAGACATATAGACCATCAAGAACAGAGTCATTTGTTACCTTCCATATCGGAACATACACACGATGCAAGGTCTCGGTATTAAGGCTCTGGGAGGCATAAAAAGAGTCCAATGAAATGGATGGTTTCTTCAACTTTGAAATACTAACCTCATCCGTATCAATCCTACCTGCGGACGCAGAATCTCCAATATGCTCAATCTCTCTAAGCACATCTTTGGCCTTAGAACCAGCAACAACATTAGTATCAATAGTAGTGGTAACGACAACCGTCACTACCGGAGCATTCGCTACAGATCTGACAAGAGAAGCGGCCTCAGAATATGAATTTGAATGAAGGGAACTATCTGAAGAGACAACATACCTCACATGAGGAGGACGGGTCCGCAAATTCAGCCCGAACATAGAATCCACAGTTTTGACATCAGGAGTAGGGGTCACGGAGGCAGTGACACCAGGTCTCATAGCATCACTATGGGATAATAGAGCCATCCGGAACCATGCCACGAAGGGCAGTAAAAGACTTCCCGCTAGTCCTATAAGGTAAAGACTGATGATCATCCCTTAACTTTTTTGGAGGAAGAGCAAAACCACTAGCATCCTCAATCACCTTTCTCTTTCGATTCTTTTGGGGCTTCTCAACAACAACTTCTGAAGCATCTTTAGCAATGACCTCCTCCTGAACATCATCTCTCTCAGTAGAATGCTCCTGTCCAGCATTATCTCCCTCATAAAAAAGACGGTCAATGCTATCGCTACTGCCTCCCGAGACAGCGGTGGCAGGAGGATCCAAGGCAACGGTACGACCCTCAATCATCTTTAGCAACTTGAGCTCTCCATCCACAAGATTCCTTTCCCTTACCCGTACCTTAGTAGGATCAGAATGACGAATAAATGCAAACAAGTCCATTTCTGCAAGTATAACAACAAAGGTGTTAGAAATAATAACAATAAAACAAAATCTAAGACGCAAAGACAAAATATACCCACCCTCATTAACATCCTAGAATGTCAGATAAGAATTCTTATCCAATGTGTAATAACGGCTAATACCAACTCAACATAAAAAAGGTTCCAAAAATTTCCAAAACGGGGCGGTATGAGTCCACAAAAACTCACACGCTTCCGTTTCGTACTGAGAGAGTTTGGGGGGGAGGATCTTTGCTCAAAATTTTACTTTTCAAAGATACAGAAAGGGGAAAAGCCATGGAATCAACCCAGAAAAAGTGGTCGTTCCAATTCTTTACGGAATCTAGTGGTTTACTATGGCAAACAGGAGCCGTGTTTAATAAACGACAACCACCCTTTAGTGTAAGAACTAGTGTAGAACGCGCGAAATAAATTAACGGAGGGCTGAAACTCGTGGACGCGACACAAAATCTCAAAGTGGTAAACCTTAGCCGCCCCAAATACAGACAGTTATGAAAGATGAATACGGAAATGACCAATAACATCCACAAGATATTGAGACAAGGGAAGTCGATAGTTAGCAAAATCAAAAAATCGGGAATATATGTCGATCTTACCGTCAGGGCTTTGCAAAATACTTTTGTCTGAACCAGGAAGGGAAGGATGAACACTAGCAGGAATATGGTACTTTGTACATAGCGCATCTAATGCTTTTTGATTTAATTTAGATTTGATATCACGAATAGTACTCATCGTGAAGTATAAGAGAAGGAAACCTAACCTGGTAGCCTAAAGAAAGACGAAGCAGTAAAGAACGTGGAAATCGGCTGATAAAAGCTTAAAAATCTTTTTAACAATGGTGACTAATTGCGAAGAAGAAGAAAGAGAAACAGTAAAAACCAAAAGGGTATTTATACCCTTGGTGTAGTAAATAAGCAAGATAATGAGATGATGACACGTGTAAAGCATTATATCAACCAACGCACGAGATTTAAGATAATCGAAAGTGATGCCAGTTGGATAACTGACACTAAGTCATGTCAATCAGAAAACGAAAGGTCAGGAAGAACACACGTCATCCAACCCTTACCTGATTAATAAGCAAGGTCACGGAAAAGCCACCAGTCGCGGAAGCAAAGTCTAGCGACACTACAAAGTCTAGCAAGCCACACCGCATGCATCAAAGTATCGCAAGCAATGAACCTACTAGACTGGGGGGACTTGATGACGTATAATGGGCATACCAGGCTTCTGGGCCTGGGCTGTACCCTCACAATTGGGCCTCGGCCCAACTAAAATCAATAACAAATACAACGAGCCAATATTAAGCCCGGGACTGCACCGGCATGGCTCGAGTATGACATGACGGACGCGGACCGCTTTCGTAGGACGCCTGCGGAAGAGTGTCCGCATCCGCAAGCAAGCGATTAGTGTGGACCCTTGCCCGACAAGGGCCCCACTCTGGCCATTAACGAAGTAGGCGAAATATTAAGAAAACCTAGTATTTCTTTCACCTATAAATAGGACCTCTGTCACATCAAAATGTATGATATTCATTCCTATTCATATACAAACACATACTCTGATATTCTCTAACAAAAATGTGTACTTACTCTCATACCGGAGTCTAACCGTGGGGTCCGTCCCCACGGTAAGACTAACAGTTTGCCTCTATTTGTGCAGGGAATTCAGATCATTACTTGGTTTAGTACAAGATCCAACTCATCGGCCCAACCCGATAATGACCTCAGATCTATATCTTTAGCCCATAACGTATTTTGTACTAACAATATGATACGTATGACTGATATCTCTTGTCTTGGGAATTTAGCTAATTAGCCTGGGCCGTGTTTTTGCTACACTTAATTGGACCTGATTTATAGATTTATACAATTGGTCTTGGGCCAAGACTCTTAATACCTCGTGGCATCGTGCTTTGTAAAGTAGTCCAGGTCCAGGATGTGACCTATTCCTATGATGACCTGAATGCAGTGTGGTGAACAAGTGATATATTTTGAATACTTTGTTTTGAACTAGGATGTTTTAATGATGACTTTTGGATTTATCAAGTTTATTTTGGAATGTTGGTAAAAATTTCTTAATTTTGGTGCTGTGGTATTTTTTGTTATGAATTTGTGGTATCGCAACATCACAACTTATGTTGTTGTTAGTCAATGTAATTTGTTACAGTTATGCACTTCTGAAGTTCTGCATAAAAATTTAAAAAGTTGACATGTTTGACCCGTTTGACCCATTTAAACCCCTAACCTGTTTAACCCGTTTAATTAAACGGGTTATATGGGTAGTAAACAGGTTAGGGTTGAGATATCTAACTCGTTCATATAAACAGGTCGGTTTTAGGTTGACTATTTCTGACCCGTCAACCCGCGAACCCAAACCCGACCTGCCACCCCTATCTGGTTAAGTTTATTTTGGGTTTGTGGGGATTTGAACACTCTACATATTCAAATCGGGTAAAGCCCTCTCTTTTCTAGCCTATGGGCTTATTTTACATAATTTAAGTCAAAATTAAGCTTATGAGTACATAATTTGACTCTGCTTATAGTTGATAAGCTTATTTTTCCGGCTTATGAGCTTATTATAGCTTATATGGGAATAAGCCCATAAAACAAAAAATAAGCCAGAAAAATGAGTTTATGTAATATAAGCCCACAAGCCCAAATATAAGCTTAAACAAACACCCCCTAAGTCAACTTAACATAAGATCGATTTTCGGCTTATTTTTTAGTTTTTATTCATAATAGGTACATTTGTAAGAGGGTGATTGGGGCTTTTTTTTGGGTATGTTTCTGGTTATAAATTAGTACTCATAAATTTCTTATAAGTAGGCCTTTCAGGAAATGGTGTATGAACTTGCTTATCTAGTACTCGTAGATTTGTTTTTGCTTATTTTCAAGCCAATGAGTTTACTTTGTTCTGCTTATGTTTTATAAGACAGTTTTCTTTCAGTTTATTTTCGGGTTTATGCGCTTAATTTCACTTTTTAAGTCGTAACAAGCTGTTAGGGGTGTTTGGATAAGGTTATTTGAGGGGCTTAATAGCTTTTTGTGTTTCCAAAAGTCTTAAGCTTTTTATAGGTGTTTGGATTAACTTAATTCTATGGACTTATATTTCTTTTTGGGAGGAAATAAGCTATTAACAAAACTTCTCAAATGAGGATTCATGAGAATGTATAAGCTGTTTAGCTTGAGCTTACCCAAACACCAAGGTAAGGAAAAAAAAGCCTAAAATAATAGGCAAATGAAAAATAATCTAATAAGCTCGAAAAATAAGGTAAAACAAACCCCCTCTACTAGCTTACATACAGATGGAAATTGTAGTTTAATTGATTTTCAAATCAGGTAATTTTTCGTTTTTACTTGGTCACTCTGTTTTTAGGTTTTGTTATAAACGTTACACTAGGCCATTGTCTATGACTCTGATTTGTGCATTGTGTTTTCAAGTTTCAATCCTGTCTTCAGTGATTTTCATTAAAATAGGTTCTCTGTTCATCCTTAGTTACATGCTGTATCATTGATGTTCTTCTTGCAGATTGCTTCGCCCGTTTCTTGTCACTTAGGGGAAAAAGTTCTTAACAACTGTGCTGCTCGACTTAGTAAACCTCATCGGCCAGATATGGTACGTTTTCCGGGCTTAACTTATAATGGTTAGAATCGATGTTATTAGTAATCACGTTTCACTATTATAGGCCACTTTAGTTTCACGTTCATACTTCTATATATATGGTGCAGAGATTAAGACGTTGTCAAAATTCTGAAGGTGAAAAGAAACGTGGAAAGTACATGCTTTCATCTAGCGATCCACCAATGCCATCAAAAGCTGTAAAAGAACTGAATGGAAAACGCAAGAGAGATGACAAAAAGGTAAAACCAATTGCTTCTGAAAACTATTCTAGTTAGGGGACAATACATAAGCACGTCTTTGTCTCGTCTTTTCTTGAGTTAATTAATGTTTGAGTAAATTGCATAAACTATCCTTGTGGTTTGTGCTAATCCCAGGCGCAATCTCTAGAACTTCGAAAGTGCAGGCGCAGTCCTGGTGGAAAACTTTTGGTTGGGGCATCGTCCCTCACCAAGTTGAGATGGCGAAAATACCGTCATTTTTGTGAAAATTAGAGGGGAAAAAGACAAGGGTATTGATTTCTATTTAGCCAGGGACGATATCCCATCCAAAAGTTTCTCACAGGGACCAACTATGCTTGCACTTTCGCAGTTTTAGGGACTACGCCTGCGATAATCGCAGGGACGTTTTTTGCTTCCTCTTAATATTTTAAATATGAAATGAGGCTATCAATCATCAAATTTTGAGATAAAACCAATCAGTTGGGTGACTTATGACTGCCTTAACCCATTTACCTTTTAATCGACCTGTGTAGTACCCTTAAATGGCTCCAAAATGCCACCTCCAATTCTTTTCCTCCGTCAGAATCAAACATGAACACTCTTCATTTAAATTATGCTAATCGTATATTCTGAATTCTGTTGCAGGTTCAGTCTGTTGAGCATGGTGAAAATTTGGTTGGTGAGAGGATAAAAGTTTGGTGGCCTTTAGATAAAAAGTAAGTATCATAGCACTTGCGTGAGATTCATATATTTTGTGGCTCTTTTACTGTGAACATCTTTTTTACCGCAGGTATTATGAAGGAGTTGTGGAATCCTTTGACTGCAGTGAAAAGAAGCACACGGTGTGAATTTGACAAACATTTACTCGTTGATTTTATTGTGAAGATCTTTTGACCTTTTGCACAAAAGAAGCACACGGTCTGTGAAGTTGACTAACATTTAACTCATTGATTTTTTTACTTTCTATATAGATTTTGTTGCTGGACTGGACTGCTTGTTGCTAATATCTATAGGTATTTTATGCCGATGGTGATGTAGAACGCTAAGACCTCAAGGGGCAACAATGGGAGTTGGTTAGAAAGGTGTCTCCTCCATCGGATTCTGTATATATCTCTCCACCTCTCTTTATACTTTTGAACTTCTTAATTTTTTTTGCAAAACTCCATGTTAGTAAACTAAATTAGGCTATATGTTCCTATTATTTATATATGCAAAACTCCATGTCAAAGGTAAACTATGCTGTCACATGATGAGGAGTATTATTCAAGAGATAAAGGTACAAGAGATAAAGGTACGATCAACATATATTTATTTTTTTTGTCATATTATTTTTAAGTTTTTATAAAACAAATGTTTTCCTTAAACAATTTTAAATTGTATAATTGTTTTTTTATTAAGGGAAAAAAAATACGTGAATTGGATTCTGATTTAGAAGACGACGATGAAGAATCTGAGTTTGCTTTTACTCCAGAAGAAAATGATTCTGAAAATACGGATTTTAGAGAAAAAGATTCAAATACAGAAAGGCATGTCGCTATTGTAGGATGCAACAAATCAAGAAAGCAAAGTATATTTCAGCAACA
Organism: Tanacetum coccineum; assembly: GCA_026074375.1. Lineage (NCBI taxonomy): Eukaryota > Viridiplantae > Streptophyta > Magnoliopsida > Asterales > Asteraceae > Tanacetum > Tanacetum coccineum. The sequence continues at coordinate 24,207 of BQNB010024171.1, forward strand.
CGATTTTAATATAAAATCATATATCATTTTTGTATTTTTTTTATACATATATTTCTTCCCAATTTTTCAGGAGGTTTAAATAGAAGAATTTCGCATAAGAAGAAATCTGTACAGATTTAACTTAGGTCAGGAGATGAAAGAAAGGAGAAAACTTTAAAAAAAAGTCAATCATTGATTAGTGTCTATCTATTTATCCTTGTATCCCTATAAATTGTAAAAGAAATGGACATACAAAGTTTCACAATCTTTCATGGTATCAGGCTAGAAATATCCTTAAAATACCAAAAATCTTAATTTTCATCACAAAATAGTTGTCCTTCGGTCATTGGCAACTCGCCGATGATTCGAAGGAGGGATCCCAAACGTACATTTTCCTATCATCTTATAAGCTGTAATACAAATAAATCAAGTAACTTGTATGCTTGGCCCCCTTGAAAATGTTGATATCTCCCCGGAACGGCACTAGTTGAAATCGCAAGTCATCAATCAACAAAACTGATCTTTTACTTTTTGTTTTAACATCGGAGATCATTGTCATTTTTCAAAAATAGTTGGTCAAGAATTTATGCTCCTACCTAAAGGCAAAGCAAGCCACGCAAAGGAGGATACCGCAAGCAGCAAAACAACTATGCCGGCGAATGCAATTAGTCTTTCGTCTCAACAAACAACAAAGAAGATGATAAAAGAAGTAGCGTTTTTCAACTTATGTAGCGGAGATAATTTTTTTACTTTACAGCATAATGAGACACAAGAAGTTCAAAAGAAAAAGGAGTTATGATTCCATCATCTCAAAAACCCTTCATGTCTAATTCTGATAAGGTATTAATTTACGTAAATCTTTTATTAAGTTTAATTACTGTGATTTTAAAGTAACATGAGGTAATTTTTTACCATTTCATATGTAATTAATATTTTTAATAAGTTTCATATGTTAAATGATGTTGTATTATATAGGTGGTTTTACCCCGCGTCATAGCAGGCGGGTATTAAAAATTTATACTCAATATTACGCAATTTATTACCTGCTTTACAACACTTTTAAAATATATGTGTTCGTTGTATGTGCTGTTTGGGGTTTCACGTTAGCTTTCCCGCAACACCATATCTATCTCATCATTCTCGCCATGTAAAAGAGACAGTATGTGTCCGAAACCACTTCACTAGCATTCTCCACCTCGTTGATTAGTGTCTATCTATTTATCCTTGTATCCCTATAAATTGTAAAGGAAATAGACATACAAAGTTTCACAATCTATCACGATTCAATCATAGTTGTATCATGTTACTATAGTTGAGGTATTAATTTATTTAAATAATTTATCAATCATTTTTAAGTAACATTAATCATTTTAACATTTTTTTTGAATAAAATTATACATTTTAAAAAGTAACATTGATTTTTTTTAACATTAAAAGTTAATTTTTATCATTTTTAAAAGTAATTGTGATTTTAAAGTTATCTTTTTACTTTACAGCATAATGAGACACAAGAAGTTCAAAAGAAAAAGGAGTTATGATTCCATCATCTCAAAAACCCTTCATGTCTAATTCTGATAAGGTATTAATTTACGTAAATCTTTTATTAAGTTTAATTACTGTGATTTTAAAGTAACATGAGGTAATTTTTTACCATTTCATATGTAATTAATATTTTTAAATAAGTTCTCATATTTAATGATGCTTTTATTATATTTGAACCAGAAGGAGCGGCTAGAAAATGAGAATTTGGAAACTTCCAAAGAACAACAAGTTTCAATTGTATCGTCTGAAGAAGCATTGTTTTCTAGTGTTCATGAAGTTGAGGTATTAATTTATATAAAGCTTTTGTTAAGCTTAAATTTTAAAAATATGTTTCACACATTTGTTTATATAGATTTCTTAACAAATGAATAATCTGCAGGAAGTCATTCCTAAATAATTTGCAAGAATTTTTCATTAAAGTTATAATTCCTAAGTTGCGCGTAATACATCGGTTATTAGTGTATCAAAAAGAAAATTGAAAAAAAACCAACTTTTCAACCCAACCCTTCTGATATATTAGGAGACCCGTCAAATTTGCCACCTCTAATCTGTATTTATTCGTACAGCTGGTACAGGCAGGACCAGCGCCCAGAGAGGTTTCATCTCCTCAGTCTGGCATAATATGTGTCCAAGGCTACAGACTGAAGAACGTATATGCACCAATTCTTGAAGCCCTTTTCAAGAAACTCGGTGATGTAGCATCAACGTGTGTGTTCACAGATGCTGCTATGAGAAGATCTTTACTTGAGGCTGTTTGTGACATTGTTAGGCGGATTGAAACGAATGATGTTACTAACATCATGTCTAGTATAAAAGAAATCGAAAGCCATCTGCATGTTGCAGAGGCTGCCAAAATCAATGTCTTGTGGCTTCGAGCTCACTTGGAAGCCATTCGTAAAAGCTACGAGGCCGAAAAAAAGGCAACTATGCTTATGTAACTGCAAACAAACACTATTTTGGTTGAAAGAGCAGCAAGAAGTGATCTGAAAGAAAGACATGCCAAGCTCGTGGCTGCACAAAATGAGTTTGCAGAGGCTGAAAGGTGTGTAGAAGTACTCAAACTTATGAAAAAGAAACTAAACAACGATGTCTTGGAATCTAAGGCTGAAAAGGACTTGTGGGCACTGAAACCAGTGATATAGGATAGTACATCATGCTAGATGTGTATTGTGGTATTATTAGGATATCGACAGGGTCACGCCATTACTTTAAAACACCTAATGGCATGTCAACCCCCTTTTTGACAAACAGCTAAGTATTATGTATATAGCTAATTTCTAAAATTCTTGGGAGTTGAGATTAGCTTGTTTTTACCGCATAGGATTATAGTCTATACCGCATTGGGCACATGTACCCTCGTGGTGGCGGATTTGAACGAATCAAGGTGGTATAATCAAGTTAGGGCCATTTTCTAGGCAGATACATTGTAGCATGGATGATGTGAAGATGGTGCATCAAAGTTGTTCATCCTACTTAAAGTATTAGGCCATCGTCGGTTTTGCAGGAAACTCATCAGTTTTAGATCCAATCTCTTGCAATCTTATAGATTACAAATTGATGCGCTTGCTTTTTCGTGTCTTTTGGAATGATGTTTTAGATCCAATCTTCGGGTATGTTGTAGCCAATTTTATGTGAGATTAAGTGTTCATGTTTTGTTCTGATGGCCAAGCTGGTTTGATCCATGTTTTTTGTTGTCGAGTTGCCCCCTTATTGTGAGGGTCGAGTTTCATTGGCCAAATAATCGTGACTATACAAACTACAAAATACAACCCGCACTCTCATGTGCATGCGTATGACTGAGTTGCAATTGTCTCATTTGTTGTAATTATGTAAAGCTAAAATTTTAAGGTCATTAAAGGCTCATGATCCATGTTCATAGAAATTACAAGCTTTGTGGTTAACTATATCTGATGTTGACTAATGTTTCATGCTGCTCTACTTGTGCATTCTGTAAAGATGTGCATATTTATCTTATGTTTAGGGCGGAATGGAACGTTCTCCTCTGCAACGCAAACTAACCCAAGGCACACTATAAAAAAGTGTTACCATCATTGGCAAAGACATATGCAAGGCACACTATAAAAAAGTGCTTTTATTAGTGAATAGCATGTAATGGCAAAGCCATAGCGGAAGGTGTATATTGCAAAAGCGGGAGAGATTGGTGATGGGCTTTGTTAAAAAGTGAAAATAATAAGAAGGGCAAAAAGTAGGTGGAGTTGGCGAGGGAGGTTTTTGGGGTGATGCCGGTGAAGGATGTGGTGTTGTGGAGCTGTATGGCTGATGGGTGTGTGAAGAGTGGGGGGTATGGTGAGGCATTGACGGTTTTTATGGAGATGTGCAGGAAGGGTGTGGAGGCGAATGAGGTGACGATGGTGAGTGTTTTGGGTGCTTGTGCGCATTTGAGTGCGCTTGAGCAAGGGGTTTTGATGCATAGGTACGTTGTTGAGAAAAGGATTGGGTTTACTCTGGTGTTGAGGACGTTGCTTGTGGATATGTATGCTAAATGTGGGGCAATAGATGATGCGTTAGTATTTCGTGAAGCTTGTAAGAAGGAAACAAATGTTTTGATTTGGAATGCTGATTGGTGGGCTTACTACACAAGGGTTTAAGGAACCTGAGCGACACTTGATGCTAAGACAACAAGTGCAGTGGGTTTTAAGCATCCGGTGTATAGGAGAAAAAGGGCGAGACGGTGATGCCAATGTGTCTTTTATGCCGATTTGCGGAGATTCTAGAGGTGATTTGGTTGCCGAACCATGTTCCACCAGTAATGTATCTGCCATAGATTCTCAAATTAATAAGACGAGACCTGACAAACAAATTCACAGACACCAAACAGATAGAAATCTCACAGGGTCCAACAGTACATCTTCTGTAATCGCTACTTCATATGTCTATGGAGCATCATTGAACTGTGAAGAACGATCTCAAGCCTCTGATTACAGCGAACTGTTTGAGATTCTAGATAATGTGGAGACTAAAATGGTGCACAATGGTGAGGGAGTTAAAGACAGCTTACGTTCTAATATGTTGACCAAAATGGCGCCAAATGATGAGCTAGAGAACGTATAGGAAGTGGAGGTCATGTCTATGTAATCAAAATGTGGCTCTCTTAAAGACTCGCATCAAGTGTTTCGAGAAATGTATATACGAGATAGTGTTTCGTGCAGCTCACTTTTCAATGCATATGGTCTCCATGGTTGTGGTGAACAAGCGCTACAGCTTTTTAACGAGAAATGAGTTGAACGAGCGCTACAGCTTATTAGATTAGTTGATTTTTTTTATGTTTTAGATTAAGCGTTTGTGTTAATGATGAGGAACTAAATATATAGATTATGTGTTTGTGATAAAGGTGTTGAAGATAATAAATACAAGAATTAAGATTTTTCAGTAAATTGAGTTTGTAGGTTCCGATCTTGTGGGTGGGTATCTATTATTGTAAAATCTTAACACAAAATTCGGTTTTTCTGGGTTCTGTTTTTTTCAGTTTTTTTGGGGTTTCGGTTTGTGTGTGGGTGTCTATTATTGAAAAATCTAATTAACACAAAAATCTTAACACACATATCTAAAGGAAATATGTTCTCATACCTCAAATTCGCTTCGGTTTTTCAGTTTGGTTTGGTTTGGTTCGGTTTTCAGTTTTTGTGGGTAAAACCCGAATTCTGCACACCCCTAACTTTTGCAATATTCACCTTTGACTATGGCTTTGCCTCATGTTATTCAAAAATCAAATCACTCTTTATTGTGAGCATTCATGTAGCACATCCAAACCACCCTAAACATAAGATAACTATGAACAACTTTGTATCATAAGTTCATTAGAGTCTGAACAAGTAGAGCAGCATGCAACATTAGTCAATTGGTCGAAAACAGTATGTCCAAGAGACACAAAAAAACAAGCGCGTCAATGAGGAATCTATAAGACTGTAAGATATTGGATCTAAAACAAAAGATTTTCCTGCAAAACCGACGAGCCTAGCATCAGTTAGAAGGAACAACTTTGTTTCACCATTTTCACATCATGCATGCAACAATGGTGTATCTGCCTAAGATGTTCTTAGATTGATATGCTCCAAACCAATAAGAGAACCCATGTAATAACAGAAACATTTCAAATCCGATATCATGAGAGAACATGTGCCAAATGTAGTAGACTCAGGTCCTGTGTCGTTAGCAACCATATCACACAGATTATGTAAAAACAAGCTGATCCCAACTCCCGAGTATTTTAGAAACGAGTTATGTGCATAAAACTTTAACTGAATATTAAATAGGGGGTCGCCAATAGGTTTTTTGTAGTAATGGCGAGACCCTCTCGATATCCTAATAATTACTACACAATATACGTCTAGCATGAACTATTATCTTATATAACTGGTTGTCTTGCCCACGAGTCCTTTTCAGCCTTAGATTCCAAGAGATTGTTGTTTAGCTTCTCTTCTACAAGTTCGAGTACTTTCACACACCTTTGCGCCTTGACTAACCGATTTCTTGCAGCCACAAACTCGTCATAGCTCTCTTTCTGATCAGTTTTCGCTGCCATTTTAACCAAAGTGGTGTTTGTTTTCATTTCCATAAGTGAAGTTGACTTTTTTTGGGCTTCGTTCATTTTATGAATGGTGTCCAAGTAAGCTCGAAGCCACGTCACATCAATTTTGGCTACCTCTGCAACCGAGACTTGACTCTCTATTTCTTCCATCTTAGAAATGATGTCAGTAACCTCATTGGTTTCAATTCGCCTGACGATTTCAGAAACAGCCTCAAGTAAATACGTTCTCATAGCATCTGGGAAGACACATTTTGCTGCAATGTCACCGTGTTTCTTGAAAATGGCTTCAAGAATGGGTGCATTGACGCTCTTTACCTTGTAGCCTTGGACACAAATTATGCTAGATTCAGGAGACGAAACCCTTTTAGGCACTGCCTCTCTCATCTGTACGAAATAGATATAGATTAGAAGTGCCAACTCAGTTTTGGGTCCAGTAATAGTTCAAACAGGCTGCATTGACACGATTTTTCTTCCATTTTCTTTTGAATACTGTAATAAAGTATTGAGCATCAACTGAATCAAACTTATTACAATACTGATGTTATGGGTTCAAGCTTAAAAAGTATTGAGCACTTATCAATCCCATATTGTTTTACCACGTCAAACACAGCCCGATCAGGCCCATTTGGACTCATTGTGCGCCCAAAACAAAGCTCAATTGACCTAGTTTTGTCCATTTGAAGTTTCAATGTTAAAAAAGAGGGGATGATACATACAGGAGAATGAAGTCTAGCAGACACGTTTTCAAACAACATCCATCGTTTCTGCTTGAGGTCTACGACTACTTCAAAGCCATCATCTAACAATAACTGAAAGGATATACCAACAAGCTAACTCAGCATACAAAGTATATATATACAAAACGCTAATAAACACCTTGGAGAAAATTTTTGTCAACTTCACACCTTGTGCATCTTGTATATACTGTCAAAGGATTTCACAATTCCTTGTCGATAACTGCAGCAATAGATGGTTCACATTAAATGAGTCATAAAGATTAATGAATCTCACTCTGGTACTATGACACTTACATTTCATCTTTAGCCCACCAAATTTGTATCCTCCTGCCCACGAAAACTTCATCAACAGATGGTGCCTGAATCCGCATAGATTTGTAAAATCCAAAAAATATTTTCAGAATTTATAATGAAGAGTTGTCCGTGTTTAGTTTCAGAGGAGGTGGCATTTTCGAACCATTTATAGGTAAACGAGTCGATTTGCATTGGTTGCAAGACTTTAGAAAAGAAAAGACAAATAAGTGTTTGCCAATCCGTCCAACCTGTTTTGACCCGTTCTAAACAGACCCGGTTTGACCAGTCAACCAACCAGTCTAGAAGAGTGAAGAACTCAGAACTCAGAACTCAGGTCAAAACCGTAAACCAAACCGCAACCTTACTGTATACTCGGTCTGCTTAGGTTTTCAATTCCTTTTATAGCAAAAATCTGGTACTGGATCCGATATGGTACTCCCACGGTTCGGTTCTGGTGCGGTCTACAACCATAAATTTTCTTTTATTGTTGTTATAATTATTAATATTATTATTCTATGACTCATTTAATTTTTTAATGGCACAAAAAATTTGAGTCTGGTTCACGTTCCGGCTTGGAACCGGGACCGAAATTGAACACAAACTAGTAAACGGTGCAGTTCTTGCTCCCAATACGTTTCATTTTCTGGTTTGGTCATGGTTCCGTCCAGTCGGTTCCAGTTTTGAACAACTGCACACCCCTAAACCAGCCCAGTCGGGTCCAATTTTACAGCTTTAACTAGGTTCGTTTTCAGAAGCAACATAATACCTTTTCGTTATTTCTCTTGCGTTTTACATTCAACTCTGTTGCAGAGTTTGATGGAATTAATGCTTCTTGACAATGCCTTAGAGTCTGCACCATATTTATGCTTCCCTCTTGACGCATAACTTTTATCTTGTGACTTGTATCCTTCCTTAGCTTGTTTGCCTCAGTTGTATATATAATAGCTTCATGGACCTCCTGGAAAAGAAATGTGATTATTGCACATAGGACGACCATTTTGGGATATAGGACAACCATATATAAGGTTGAAACCAAATGAACTTAACCAGATGTAATTAACCAAAAAACTATATTTTATCTGTATATACAAAAGTTTGACCAAGAGTAACAAATACCAAGACATTATGTTCTGCTGCAGTTTTACAAATATGCGCTACCATTTGTGGATAATCATACAGAGCAATGCCCATATCTCGTGCCATGTCTGGGAGGTGTAGTTTGAGTTTAGCAGCACAGATCATGAGAGCTTTTTTACCAAATTGCCAACAAACAGGTGAAGCAATCTGCTATAGTATATGATGTAATTAGTGATGAATAGAAAACCTTCTTTGGTAAAAGTCAGAAACCTAATGATTACCTGATTATCCTTTTTCAAACTTGTAATTACGAGAGCTTGAAGAACATGTGCTAGCTCCTCGTTTTTCTCTATGATCATGGACATAATGTTCTCCATATCGAGTACTATGGAAGTGGAATTGGAGCTTAAAAAGCCAGAACGAAGAAAAAACTCAGTTAAGTATATAAGTTTCTACTAAATGACATTAAGTTCTATTTTGGTATCGTTTTATTCTTCTAGTGCAATTAGAACAGAGTTCTCTAGAAACTGCTGCACTAGCCATTATACAGTTGAAGTGTCAGACTGAATTTAATGAAGTTCAACTTTAAGTTGATAGAACAAGAATAGATTTCTTACTCGGAAACATTTAAAAAATGTTTAAATAGGCGAACTATTAATCTGTGGCGACCTATTAATCTGTGTCCGTCCATCTGCAGGTCCAACATCAGTACTGGCAACCGAGCTTTGCTAAATACTTGGAGAACTTTAGTCATCTTACCATAGTATCCACCAGATGCAGAAGATAGTTTCTCAAATGACGACACTACCACTTCAAAAAACTCCTGTAGACCAACGACAAGGAAAACAGTTACTTGCGACTATAGCACATGTAATCATGCTCTAAAGATAATGCATAGGTTATATTGAAAAGTTGTTGAGATGTTTCATACCTTAAGCTGCTCGTGGTTATAAGGGACATTGGGTGCCGTAATTCTTAAAATCTCACAGATGCAACATGCAACTGACATATTTACATTCATATCTGGATGCCTCATAAGTCCTTTAGAAATCAGTGCATTTGTTATCTGATGCAACGGCTTGATTATCGAATTTGAAGGCGATTGTGGCACCCTCGATAGAATTTGCTCCGTTAGCTATCATAGAAACACACCACTGAGTTAAAACTTAATTACTGTGACAACTATACAAGTATATATAACGAGAAATAAAAAACATGTTTGGTGAGAACATCACTAATGCTATAATCAGATAACAATAGAAGTGAAATTTCCCAATAATGATTTTTTAGCTTATAATTTATGTTTGTATCTTTTGTTTGTATACAGCATTTGGCAAAGATCCTGTAACCGTGAAATTTTAAGTTTACATAAAAAGACACAAAACTCAGATACGAATATGGAAGGGTGTTTGTTTTAGCTTAGTCCGCCTTATGCGCGTAATGGAAGTTTGAATAGCCGATACCTCATGTCATAATAAGCTTATATAAGCCGAAAATTTTCAATATAAGCCGAAAATTTTCAAAATAAGCCACAAAATGTGAGCTTATGAAACATAAGACAAAAACCAAATAAGCCATAAGCACGCTATATAAGCCGAAACAAACACCCCCTTAATCTTATGTTCAATAAAAGTAGCTTATGGCTTATGACGAATAAGCTCATAAGCTGACCTTATAAGCCCATAATCCACAAACAGGGGCTTATAAAACCCCCTTATATAAGCTGAAAAGCCTAAACTTATAAGCTTAACCAAACACTTCAATGGGCTCATTTTGACTAAACAAGCTAATAAGCCCCGTATTAGACCGGGTCTTAAACCTAAAGCTAAAAGCTGTGCGCCAAACTATTAGACCGGGTCTTAAACCTCTATAAACTAACCACTCCAATGAGAAGTTTAATTAGTTAAACGACACGTCATCGTAAACTTGCAATATAATCGTGATGCTCTAATTTTATATACAATCGCGTTACCAAACACTTTTATAAAACAAACAATACAAACATAAAAAAACATATTTTCATGTTTTTTTTTTCCTTTGTGACCAAAATCCCCACTTCCTTTCTTCAAAATACAAAAACAAAATATAATCTAAACGAAATTTTCAACTTATTAAAAAAAATTAATAAAACAAACCAGAAGAATGGTGATGACGTCAGCAGATGAAGATGGCAAATGTAGCAACTTATTCCCAGCTACCATCATCTCTATTTCAAGCTTATTATTAATATTAACAAACATTAATCTAGAACCCATTTTTTTTTTTTAAATGCAGCAAACTTGAAAATTCAAAATAAAAGTTGTAAAATTTTATTAAAATTGTTAATGAAAAAGACAGGGTCTATGCTTGATTTTTTTTTTACTAAAAAGAGTAAGATATGGAATAGTTGTCGTCCAAATGTTACTCTAATAAAGAATCCAATGTTACTTACTACACACGGTTTTTCTCTAAATTAAAACATGACTATGGTTAGTCTAGCGGCGACAATTTAAGCGTGAAGTAAGTGATAGCGAAGAATTTGAAGTATATTTGGCGTAATGGGCTAAGTTGGGCTGAAGCTGGAGCTTAGGTTATGGTTGCAACTTGTATTATAAGTCGAAAACTAATCTTATATTTTAATAAAGTTGTTTGACGAATTAGTTGGAACTGACACTTATTAATGTAAAATTGACATAAAAATACATAAATTTAAATTCACATATATTTGCAGTTTTTGCGTAATAATCCATTATATTTTAAAGGATACTTAAGTAATTTGACTAGTTATAAGTCCCCATAAGCCTTTTTCTATGGATCCGTGGGTGCGTCCCTCAGCTTTTCCAGTTCATCGATGAGTGGATACTTTAGATCCTTCAGAGCTTGCATGGTCGCTATAAACTTGCCCTCGGCTTCCGGATCATAGCCTTCGACCATCGCCAAGTCCAACTTTGCCTTTCCCTGCTCCACCCCATACTTCAGTCCATCACAGAAGCCTTTTGTGATCCCGGCGGACACCACGTTGGCAAACGTCTGTCTTAACTCTAGAGACTCAGCACATTTTAGCACAGCCAGACGTAAACCGTGCCCAATTACCCACCGACGACCAGCGATCGCCATTAGCATATGCGGATATAGCTCCTCATCAAAATCTATGCTAAGGGCATCCAGCCTGGAATCCATCTCAGCACACCGTGCGCTCACCCGCTCATCCTCATACTTTTTAAACTTGATTTGTAAAAGATATATACTTTTGGAGACAATATTTGATGGGTAAGAGAGTGTGTGAGTATTTATACAAGCGAGAATGATGTTAATATGATGTTGTGGAAAAGCTACGGAAACCCAAACAAACGAATTCTCTAAGCGAGTGTGATAGTGTGGGTACGGATGTGCGGAGCGGCTTATTGGGTTAGCAATTTTTATCGCCGCCGCTATGCGCGGGTATCCAACTAGTTTTAATAAAGTTGTTTGACGAATTAGTTGGAGCTGACACTTATTAATGTAAAATTGACATAAAAATACATAAATTTAAATTCACATATATTTGCAGCTTTTGCGTAATAATCAATTATATTTTGAAGGATACTTAAGTAATTTGACTAGTTATAAGTCCGTATAAGCCCTTTTCTATGGGCTTGGGCTTATGAGGACTTATGGCTTATAAAAATTTCTATAAGTCTATGTGACAAACAAAACTTATTTTATAAGCTAGCTTAAGCCTTTATACGTCTCTATAAGCCTATTGCCAAACATAATCTTGGTGTTTACATAGTAATTAATCATTTAAATATTTAATGGATTGCATTTCCTTTTATAAATAAAGGTATTTTAGTCTAACAACATTACTTAACATTTAGATTTTTAAATTTTAAGCAAATGTGTTTTCTCTTTATGTATAGTGCTAGACGATAACCCGTTGTTAAGAATTAAAAGTAGGGCAAGACCTTAAGCCTTGTCACGTGAAATAATCAAACCCTGGATGGACACCCTCAATGGTTTTTACGCCTAAGTAATTCCATCTTTAGTAAAAATGCAACATCCTTTAAGTTTGTTAAATAAGTTGTCGTAAAAATATTGAACTTGCATATTTCGTCGCCGGAGAAAATTACGGTGTTACCCGACCTTATGCGTTTTAAAACATGCAAAACAATAATTTTACATATATATTCGCTCATCGATCAAGCAAATTGTATACGCCAAGCACTATACAGTAAGCAAATAATAATGTATTATAAATTAATAACTATACATTGTGTCGTCGCGTGAAACGATTACGATGTAAACCTCACCGTATACGTTATAACACAATGCACGACATTAGTTTGTAATAGATTATTATTACGATAGACTTTAGTCCATATTAATTTTTAAAACCAATTTTTGCACAATTTTATACAAGTCGTAACAATATATTAAAGAAAAAACAAGTAGAAACAATTAATCATACTAAAACACATAAACGACATGCAAAAAATGACCAATAAACGTCTAATTTATGGACAAGCCAATAACCACAATAAGACCCCCACTTGATTTCGGAACATCCTAGAAGAAGTGGTACACATACATCAAATAATTTGATTACAAAGGTCTTATACTTGGTATGTTTGATACTCATACGAGTAATCAATGCAACGAAAGAACTAACGAAATGCGCCTATATCCGAAAGAGCATATCCAAACAACCAATATACATCAAGACATCAAATAGGAAAAATCGAGTATCTTTACTAACAAAGTACGATGAAACGATGGCAAGCTTAGACTTAGGAAATCTGAACAAACAACCGAGCAAACGAGCAACCTCTATAATAGTAATACTAGGTATCCGCAAATACTAGATAGAAGAGAAACTTACTATCTATACAACTCAATTTAACATATCCTCTAATTAGGGTAAGAGAATAATTCTCTACCCATACCACCATCCTTATCATGAATACACATATAAAAAACATATTACACTACCACCTTACAACCAAACACAAATAAATGCAATCATGGTCACAAGTCAACGTGTATGATGCCTTTATAATTATGTTGGCTGGTATGTGCTTAATTACACATACTTTTTACCTAATAAAATGACCCCAAATGACCAAAAACGGACATAAAATGCCAAATATATGCTTGTTTTATGTTATTTACTATGCAGGTAACGGATATTTACTAAAAGACAAAAATCAAGTCAAAACGGACAAAACCGAGCACGGGAATAGAAAGAGCGTGAAAAGCCATAAAGTCAAAGTCAAAGTCAAAAAGTCAACAAGTTAAAGTCAAAGCCGAGGACGTGTGCATCTTAGTGGCTCAACCCGCACCCCACTTAATGGGCTGGATCAGCCCAATATGTATACTTATTTAATATCTAAGCCCAATTCCATTTATAACATAAACTAGGCCCAAAACCAAACCAAAAGCCCAAACCACATAACCCCGTTAACCCCCTAAATCCTATACACCCTAACCTTTTGCATCGTTAGTTCTTATGGACTAACATTGCTAGTCCTAAAATTTTTCACCACTCATCCTTAACCCCTAAAACCGTTAACTCTTTACCCCCTTAAAACCCCAACACCTTTACACCCCACATCCAATTTCCCTAACCCTCGTCACAAACTAAACAAACAACCGTTACCCTGTATCCCAAAACAAATTTCCCGCCAAACCCCCAAACCTACTATTCATCTGTCCCTGTCATTTAACCCTGCAACACGACAAACAAAAGTCACACTCCCCCTCCTCTACCCCACTTCACAAACTGCCATTTCCACCTTGGAGATCCTCTACTCTCCCATTCGACAAAGGGCAAGGACAAAAATTGGATGGCTGAGATCACAAGGCTTGGAGAACAAGATAATTGAAGGGCCAAGATGAGGTTTTGAAGTCTCTCACACAACTAACACAACAAGCACACATTGAAGCTGTTCTTCTTCTTCTATAAATAGACTTAGCTTATTTTATTTTGAGGAGTGTAATCTAGTGTAACTTAGGAGTAGTTTTACTTTAAAATGTCTTAATTTATGTTTTCTTATCTTTAAATTATTGTCTTTCAATTTCCAGCTTTGTACTCCTTTTAATATTAATGCAAATTTTAAGTTTTCAAGTTATTTCAAATTCTGTCTTTTAAGCTTTATGCACTCAAATTATTTTATGTTCACAAGTCATTTCCATAAGCTCTCATAAGCTTATACAATCTGTTTTACTCATAAAAACTTTTTCGAAAGCTTTTTATGAGTTTACTGTTTCATTACTAAAAAAATTGGAATTTTAGCATTTTAGGCATGGTGAATTGTGGATGGCCATGGTATTAGTGCTTCATGGGAAGCTATAGGTTGATTTGTAAGCTGGTTTAGGTGTTTGCCTTGTAGTTTTAAAGCTTGGGACCAATTGTAAGTTCCAAATTTAGTTTTCAGCTTATTATCACTGTTGTATTGATTATCTGCTTATTGGTTCTTATCTTTGCTTATTTGTGCTTAATCATTGCTATTTATGTCTTTCTAAATGTTTTTTGTGTTTATGATTTATTTTTTATGTCCTTTGATTGTTTTTTATATAAAACTGCTTGTTTTGTGCCTTGAACTGCTCATGGTTATAGCTCATTAAAGAGTCCTTATTTTTTCCCTAGTTTCTGCTTATTAGTCTTTATTAACAATGTTCTTAATCTGTTTATGCATTTTTAAACTTTTTAAGGTCTGTTATAGTTTAAATATAGATTTGCATTGTCTAAAGGGATGTTTGGGTTAAGACTTAAAATGGGTCATTTGAGGTTCAAAACCATTTCTAGTTGTTAAATCAGTTTTAGTAAGCTCAAATTAAGTCTACATGTTAGTTTTAATAAGTTAGAATTAAGTCTTTCTTAGTTTTGTAGTTAGTTTAGTAAGTACTTAAGTCTGCTAGTTTAATAGGATTACTAATCTGCTTATTTGTTAAGTTCTTTAAAAGCATGCTTAAGAGTAGAGTTTTTATGTCCAAATGAGTTTATAATGCATCTTGCACTCTTGATTTTAGTCACTAGTTGGTAGAATATATTTTGTCATTTTCAGTTTTAAGTCTAAAAAGTCCATTTTCAATTGCAAATTTAGATAGGTTAAAATAAGTTTTAGGATCTAAAATCTCTTGCATAAGTAGTTCTTAGTCTAAAGTCCATCTGTTTGAACTTATTATGAATCTAAAGTGTTTTTTCCTAGCTTAATCTTAATCTGCAAATTTGCTTAATTTCACTTTAAGAAAACCAAAATGGGTAAATATGTTCTAAAGTAGCTTTTTCTTTTAGCTTTTGCATGGCTTATTTGATTTTCAAAATATTTTTTAATTGCTGATTTAGATAGCTTATAGGATAAGCTTTAAGGTGTTATGAGTCATTATGTAACATTTCTCATTTTCAGGTTATTTACAACTTTAATAAATTCCGTTATTTATTTTTAGAGTTTTACGCGTTCGCTTTTAATTATTAACTTATAGTTAAATCGCGTAAACAAAAATCCAACGATCAATGTAAACGGACACCAAACGAATTAAATTACATCAAAAGGTTATATGATTATTAGGAGTAAAAATGTATAACTTTTTCATAATTTATTTTTGTTGGTTACGTAAAACGCTTACGTTTCGCAATAAATTACTTTCGGTCGTACCCGGAAGCACCTTTACCTATCTACACTTAAACAAATACCCACGTTTATACCCAATACTCAAAATTTAATTATTTTTCTCACTTATATCTCTCTAAAACCGGACCATGGGCTTTTACACTTGAATTAAATCATTTAACCCTTATTAATTCCTTTCTATAACTTGTAAACCTTACACCTTTTGTACTTTGGACCCAAGTTACTAGTAATTGTCAAATCCTTGTACCCTAAACCCTCTTTTGCCGAATCCCTTGCCTAGGGAGGAGGAGAGGTCTCTTACACTCTTGTACCATTACCATGTGCTCCCATGGTTTCATTAAGCATTTTATGTGTTTCTAAAGTGCTAAATAAAAGCCAAGCCTAAGTCCTTAACCCTTTTACACATTCATACAAGACACTCTTACTCTTTCTACAAACAAATCAAGCACAAACCCTCTCTATTTCACTCTAAAACCCACGGCATACTTACAACAATTAGGGTTTCATTTTATTTTTGCAACCAAGGTATTCCAAGCATTCAAGTGTTCAATCTAAGGTTACCTAAGACTACTCAAGGTGTTGGGAAGCTTGGATTCGGGTTTAACAAGGATTTATCAAGAAAACATATTTAGGGTTTTCTTGATTAGGGTTTTGATTGTGAAGGCTTGATTGGGGTTTACATCTTGTGTTCATCATCCTACTTGATTCCTATAAGGTCTATTTAAAGTTTTCAATACTCGTTTATTAATTTCCTATTGTTTACATATTTGTTGCATTAGTTAATCACCACCTAGTTTTATTTTAAAGTTATATAAAGTATATGATGATTTCATATGGACAAAGGACATGGACATTTAGAGGACTAAATACATGTGAAATATACGGTACAACACTTGGAAAAATATTCTACGTACATTAACTTTAAGTAAAAATAATTACAACTAGCTTATTTAATTGAAGAACCCTAATTTATTAATTAGCTACTGTGGGATTCGAATTATAAACCCTATGTTTATATTAAAAAAAAAGTGCCTTACAAGATCGTGAAGCCTGTAAGGAACTCGAAAAACGGAATTTAACGAACAAGTTAACGACATTTACAATTATAAATAAAAACTTTATAAAAATAATTAATATAATCGAGATGAACAGTAAAAGTATACTGTTCATCAGGGGATAAACGTATAAATATTATATTTTTGATAAATATTCCTTAATAACGAACCCTACAGGACAATAAAGAATCTCAAAAAAAAACGAATTATAACGAACAAATTACGTATTTTACAAGATATATAATTAAATCTATAAAAATATTTCTATAAACTGATCAGAATATAAATACTACTGTTCATCAGTGGTTTTAAAATTTATAAATATAATATTTGATAAATTTTTTTAATACCTAATCCAAGGACATAAGATTCTCGAGAAAACGGAGCTATAACGAACGAGTTAATGATTAAACAAGTTTGCACATGTTTTAATTTTATAAAATAAATTTTATAATAAACATGATTGAACAGTAAAAGTTACTGTATCATCAGGGGTCTAAACTTAATAAATATATGTTTTGATAGAAATTATTTTAATAAATACGGAGAGACGTGGAACTAAAACGTATAAAACGGAGTCGAAACGATAAAGATATGAAGTTTTAAAACTCGCGCGCATTACTTTTATTTTTATACAATCTTTTATGAACAATTAAAATAAATAATGACATATCATTATTAAATCATACATCTTTACAAACGATGCATTAGTAAACGAAAATAATATTTTCTTACGGACACAAGTACACACACTTTCATTTAACAAAGTACGAGTTAATTATGGTTTTAACTTTTAAATAATTAATATAACTATTTAAGTGGTGGTGTAGCTATACAACAAGTATGTTTTTATTTACATGAAATACATTATACTCATACGGCCTATAATTAATTAGGTTGCATTCAAATTGCCGAGGCGATTCACAGTTTACTTGATTTAGATAATCAATCATTCACTTACGGTGAGTTCATAGCCCCGCTTTTATACAATTATATTGTTTTGCAAACATTGGGGTGAGAAACATGCATTGTTTTACATTTGGACGCAAGTACTCTTTTAAACATATTACGAGTTGGCCTAAGTCGCTAAACCCACTATTGCCCACCATCATGAACTGTCAATTGCTAGTTAGCGAGCGCGAATGTTATCGAATAGCATCTAAATTTGGGATTGACATCCCCGTTCGATGAGTAGCGCTCATCAGTTTCGACGTACTACTAAACAACGAACGTAAACATGTCGGAAAACTATTTGGATGTTGCGGGTTTAAACATCTACACATGGGCAATTAGTGCATTAATTGCATACAATATACTGTCGAGCTTCGTGTCATGAGCTTAGCGGCACTTCATAATTACTTTTAAGATATTGTATGTGTACAAAGTCTACATTGGAAATCTTGTGGGTCCTATTTTATACATTTTACTAAACCTGTGAATCACCAACTTTATGTTGAACGTTTTAAAGCATGTTTTCTCAGGTCAATAAGTTAACGAGAAACAAGGATACATTGGAGGTCATCATTTTGGAGTTCATTACTATAAAGAATTGATGCATTACATTTTAGGAATATTTGGTTATGTCTTAAAATCTTTTACTTTCATGGATGAACTATTTAGCTTCGGCTATTGTAACAAACAAGTCTATTTAAATCCAATGTAATCAATTTTAAAAACGACTCATAAGAAGTCGTTCTCCTTGAATTATTCACGTGCTTGATCTATGAAGTAACATTCCCCAACCCATATTCCGCTGCGACCCATTTTGGGTGTGTTACAATCTACCTTAGATCACCATTATGATGTCGAACTAGCCGACGAGAGAATAATTGGGTTGAACACTATTCTTAGGGGTTATACATTAAATATCCTGAACCACCCATTCAACATAAATTTAATGCACGTAGAACTTGGTAGTTTCGACGCTGTAATTGGTATGGATTGGTTGGCAAAGTACCAAGCAATCATTATGTATGCCGAGAAGATCGTTTATATCCCCTGGGGAAATGAAACATTAATTGTTCACAATGACAGAAGCAACCGGGGACACAAGGCTCATCTACACATTATCTCGTACTCCAAAACACAAGAATACATGCTAAAAGGATGTCTAGTCTTTCTGGCACATATTACTACAAAGGAGATTGAAGACAAGTCAGAGAAGAAGCGACTTGAGGATGTACCAGTAGTTCGAGATTTTCCTAAAGTATTTCCTGAGGACGTGTCGGGTCTTCCTCCGACTCGACAAGTGGAATTTCAAATATATTTAATACCTGGTACTGCTAACCCGTAGCTCAGGCGCCTTATCGATTGGCACCTTCTGAAATGAAAGAGTTGTCGGAGCAACTAAAAGAACTAT
Organism: Tanacetum coccineum; assembly: GCA_026074375.1. NCBI lineage: Eukaryota > Viridiplantae > Streptophyta > Magnoliopsida > Asterales > Asteraceae > Tanacetum > Tanacetum coccineum. The sequence goes on from BQNB010024171.1 coordinate 43,388, forward strand.
CTGACAAAGGCTTTATAAGACCTAGTTCCTCACCTTGGGGAGCTCCGATCTGTTTGTCAAGAAGAAGGACGGATCGTTTCGGATGTGCATTAATTATCGGGAATTGAACAAGCTAATGGTGAAGAACCGTTATCCGCTCCCAATAATTTATGATTTATTTGATCAGCTTCAAGGGTCGAGTGTCTACTCGAAGATCAACCTAAGGTCAGGTTATCATCAACTAAGGGTTCAAGAAGAAGACATTCCGAAGACTGCCTTTAGAACTCGTTACGGCCATTATGAATTTCAAGTTATGCCATTTGGTTTGACAAACACACCTGCCGTATTCATGGACCTTATGAATCGGGTGTGCAAACCATATTTGGATAAATTTGTAATTGTCTTTATTGATGATATTCTGATATACTCGAAGAACAAGCAAGAACACGAAGAGCACCTTAAGTTAATCTTAGAGTTGCTTAAGAAAGAGGAGTTGTATGCCAAATTTTCCAAGTGTAAATTTTGGATTCCTAAAGTACAGTTCCTCGGTCATGTGATTGACAGCCAGGGTATTCATGTGGACCCTGCCAAGATTGAATCCATTAAAGATTGGGCATCTATTAAGTCACCAACGGAGATTCGTCAATTTTTAAGTCTTGCTGGGAATTATCGAAGATTCATCGAAGGATTTGTCGTCTGTGACAACCGGCAATTTTGGATTAAATAATTATCAATAAAACGTAAATTATTTTATTATTAACTTGCATCATTTGACTTTTATAAGTTACATACTTAGTTTGACCTAAAACCGGGAAGTGGTCCCGCGTATAACTGAAAAGCATCTCTAGACGCGTTCTGGCTTTTGATTAAATTGAGTCTTTTGACGACGAACGCGTCTCTACCTAGCGAGCATATATTTAAGATGTTATATAGTACTCACGCGTTTTTAGCTTTTGCGGGATTATGTTTTTGTGAACTAACTCATTTATGCATGCATGTCCATGCATACACTAAATAAATTCTAGATCCTTCTTGCTTAAATGTTCAAACTTGATTAATTTGGTCCCCCTTGTGCCTCCCTTATGCACCACCCCCCACCCAACCAACACACCACCACCAATTTCTCAAGTGTGTCCTCATAGTACTAAGCACATTTTGTCTTGACATGAATTTAACCCCATACCAAATGGAGTCCCATGAGGATCAAGGTTAAATGGGACTAGATGCATTCATTTGCTCTCATTCATTTCTCTCACTAAAACATACACACAAATAAAATTTTCTCTCTTCTCTTCTTGGTTCCTTTGTTCGACGCCACCAAACAAACACACTTTTGTGTTTTGTTTTTCCATCTTCAAGATTATTATTGGTTGTTTACTTGTGGTTCTTGGTTATCATTTCGGGTTATTCAAGTTATTGTACGGGTTATATTCGTGTTCATCCGGGTCAAAGATTCTCCATTTCTTCATCATCTTTTCACTACTTGTAAGCTATAACATCCCATTTCTTTTGCATAAACTTTTAAAGTGTTCGTTCATAAAGCATTTCGTTTCTCTCAAAAATCTTATCACCCGTATTTGTGTAATCACTTTTTACAAAGAAAACTAACAAATAAACAAGGTTGTACAACTATTTAGTAAATTTAAAACTTTTCGTAATATTTGTAATTTTCTTGTACTTTTGAGTTTATAGCGAGATATTAAGCGTTTTAAGTGATGTTAGACGATTTGGTGAAGGGATTTAGGTTAGATTAAGGGTGTTGGTTTGATGATTGTAGCATTGGCGAAGTGGTTTAGGTTAGATTAAGAGTATTGTTGAAGTTGTGGTGGATTTTGGTTGATTTTTGGTAATAATACCTTGTTGTCCAGAAACTAAACGTGGGTTAAGGGGTGTTTAAAAATGTTGTGAGAAGCTAAAACCCTAAAATTATGATAATATACTTTCATATGCAACTTTTGATATAAAGAACGGGCAAATCCGCCTTATAACGAATGAGATATGGCCGTTTTAAGTTTGGCGAAATATTAAAGTTTTTGACAGCTCAAAAATGGTTTCGGATGCATTTTGTCCGAATTTTAAACTAAATTTTGACCCATTTCGGGTCTGAGTCAGCTTAAACTTATAGAAGGAAACTTGTAGAGAATGATTTTTCCTTCAAACGTAGCCTTCGGTCGAGCCGTGAGTGTTTATAGCGGAGGAGTTACGCTCTCCTAAAGTCGGACTAAATATGGGATTTGTATAACTAGAATATGAGCTGATTGAAACGTAAATATGGGCTTTTGGGCGTTTTCGGGGCCGTTTAAGCTATAAAAACCTTAGCGAATAATATAGTAACTATTACATATTGATTAGGCGCGTTAGAAACTTTCTTAAGACATTATTTAAAAAGCGTAAGTGGTTTATTAGAAATGGAAATTTAATAATAGGCGTAAGCTATATAACGACGAAATAAAATTGCAAACTAGACATTTAAGTCACTTAGCGTTTTTAGGCGAAATATAAACCTAGTGGGTATAATTAGACATCGGTAATGTTCGGGATTTCTAAACTTACAAAAAATAGTAATTTTCGGTTTAAGTGTTGAAACTTAATTAAAAACCTTATATTTTACGAAATCACGTTTTGACTAAATTAAACTAATACACAAACATGTGCGGGTGATACCAACTTCTAAAAACTTCATATGTATAATTTTATCCTTATTTTGCATTAAGACGCTCCATTATTAATTTAGTTCGCGGTTAGGATTTCGTGCTCGTATTTCATTCGTCGATTATTATTCTACCTTCGTTGATCATTTTCTTCACTCGTCGTTTGGCTTGAGGTGAGTTTATAGCCCACGTTTTACTTGTTTTTACGATGTAACATTCCGTATTTTCAGGTCATTTACGACGTCATATATTTCACTAATTATTTTTTTTCTTTCTCGTACGTGTTTACTTTTAATTTTATTAGTTAAGTTAAATCGCGTAAGCTATAAATTATCAATTAGCGTAAACGGACACCAAACGAATTAAAGTTTTCGTCAAGCGAGCAATATATTATTTTTACGAAAGTAATAATCAACTTTATATTTTATTTTATTGGTTACGTAAAACGTTTACGTTTCGTAATTAAATACATTTAAGCATTCCCGGAATCACCAAAATAAATCTACGCTTCAACGAATACTCATTTTTTTTATTTCCAATGATCAAAGTTTTATAAAACTTCAACCACATTTATCACTTGGGCCGAATTTCTCATAAAGGAAATAAGCTAGATCATTCTTTTCTCAAGTATACATTATATATATATAAACTACAACTTACATTTTCAAAGTAATACTTTCACTTTATGCAAGTATACTTCCATTTATCCAAGATATTTTCTAGCTAACACTTCCATAATTTCATGGGATGATATGCTCATTAGGGGACATAAAGACATAAGTGTTAATGAGCTAGTATATGTACATCTTAGGACTAGTAAGTCTTGACCAACCATCTTCCTTAAGACCCTCAAAATGTTTCATGACTTTCTATGACCATTTGACTAGCCTTGACTATCACTTGATACTTATAAGTCTTGCACTAGTAAAGGTAATAACACACATTGCAAATACACTTATCAAAAACCATCTCTTTCTCTCTTTTTGGCTTACATACCCACGTCCCAAAATAAAACCCAAGAACAAACCATACAATCTTTTTCTACCACATTTACAAGTAATCATACACTATATCTAAGATACCTCAAGGTGTTTTAAAGGCTTGATTAATTCTTTAAAAGGATTAAGCAAGAAAAGGAAAGATTAGGTTTTTCGAACTAGTTTAGGGTTTCAAGATCTTGCAAGCTTGGGTTTATAATCTAAACAAGGGTTTAGATTGTGTTGGTTATCATATTACATCATATTAAGGTTATGTAAAACCCTTTATGTCTTTACAGTTATCATTTTATGTGTTTATATGTTCTATTTAGCAATATCACCACTTAGGATATGTTTAACTTGTAAAAGTGGATTTTCTTGTAAACATGATTTTATGAACTTGTACACATGTTATATGGATGGTATATTGAGGTTATAAAAGGGTTGTAAGACTTGTACACTCTTGGTTATGTATAAAAAGTTTATATATGTTTATGGTTAAAAAGGGTTACTTAATAAAGTTTATGATTTAGAAGTTGTTAAGAACTTGTTACTATGGACAAATCTTGGACTCATGGACCTATGGACATTATTATATGTATAACATAGTATATTAAGAGTATTGGAAAACTTGTGGTAATTTATTTAGTTGAAAAAGTATATAAAACAATTTATATAAATAATATATATAACTAATGAAAAGTGGCTGTTTTAATATGAAAATAAAAGTATATATTTTATATTTTATAAAAATACTACATATTATAAGGATTCCAAAAAGGTAAGAAACTCGAAAATCCGATTTAAAACGAAAGAGTTACGACAATTACAAGTTTACTACAATAAATACTTTTATAAAACTATTTTTATAAAAGTTACTGTTCATGACAGAAACATTTATTTTTGTAAACCTCATAAATAGATAGAACTTTCAATTACGAGATCGTGCTCAAAAGAATCGCTAAAAACGGAGCTATAACGAATAAAATACGACGTTTACGATAACAAAAACTATAAAAATAAATTTATAAACTGGTGTGAACAGTAAAAGTTACTGTTCACCAGTAGGTCCAAATTTTGAAAATGTCAAATTATGATAACTCGTCTTAATACGAAAGCGTGGGCATAAGAAACGTCAAAATCGGGCTTAAAACGCGAAAGTTACGCCAGTTTTACTAAAACGGTAATTATAAACGTTTTAACTTATTAAACACAATTTTACTAAAACAATTAGATGGTGATGTAGCTATATAGAATTATATGTGGCATTAGTTAGTCAAGGTGCTTAGTACTTATACGGCCTATATTAATTTAGGTTGCATTCCGTCATTTCCGTGACGCGTTTTCTGTTGTATTGGATTATCAATAACTCAAGGTGAGTTCATAGCCCCATTTCTATCTACTTGTTTTATAAACTCTACGGGGTGAAATTACATGCTTGTTTTACTACGGACACAAGTGTTCTAAACTGTATGCTATCCAGATTATTGCCTGATTATTATTGCCTAAGTTACCACAGTGCCATCTAAGTCCCTAATATCATGAACCGTCAATTGCTATTATAGTGAGCGCTAGTGTTGTGGATAGATCTATCGGGACTAACAATCCCCACCGGAATTTATGGTCACAAGTTGATCATGGTGCATTTAACATTTAGAGAACTGTAGGCTGTTTTGGCAGACACCCTACCTATTTGGGGCAGACAGACAGTTAAGGCTTCGGGGTCATGAGCTTAGTGCAATAATACATGTTTTTGGACTACTGAATTTGTTTCATAGTCTACTTTCACTTAAATCTTGTGGTCCACTCTTTACTTGATAAACCTATGAATTCACTCAACCGTTGTGTTGACTTTTAGCATGTTTAATTTCAGGTCCTAAGGTATAAGCTTGGATGGGAGCCGTGATGGATATCAATGAAGATGGATTCTGTGTTTATTTAAATTCGATACAACTTTTATCTATAAAAACTTAAGTCACCTTTTGGTAGTATGAAGCTTTTGTTTAATTAAAAACGTATGTGGAAATGTTTATGACTTTTAAAACATATGGGACCTAATGTATGAACTCTGATATTTTACTATGGCATCGAATGAAATCTTATCTTAAAACGTCCATTTAAGGTCGTTTCCTATATCTTGATTGTTGTACTTGACGTAGCACCCCATTGTTTCCATTCCGCTGCATACCAGATTTTGGGGGTGTTACACTTGCTAAGTGACGTAAAATGTTCCTTAAGTGCGGGCTTAGGTTTAACGAATTAAAATCCTTAAAAAAACAAGTTTCAAGAAATTAAATGACAAGTAAAGTAAAATGTTTTTTTTAAATAAATGACAAGTATTTAAATTGCATTAAAAGTAAATGACGGTATGTAAATTGGAAAATTCTAATGACTATTAATTTTTTAAACCTTTTTAAAACCGCACTTAAATTCCAAATCACTAATCACTTAGCAAACACAAGTAATTTACTCGCTACTCATAATAAAATTCAATTTAACAAACATGGCATTTAACGACAAAAATAAATCTACACTAAGCATGGCAAAAATCAAATACGCGAATATATTATGGAACGATAAAATAAAACTATTCTAAGTATTGAAAAGAGATTAGAAAATAGAACCCGAAATGAAGAACCGCAATGATATAAAACCACCCGATCTTACAAACTTAATAAAGAAATAAGTTTATCACTTAAAAAGCTTCTACTTCACTAATTAGCAAATAAAGATGTCAACTTTATCTACTAATTACTTCCATAAAAACCATAAAGATTAAAACTTTATCTATTTATCAACCTTATAAGACCCTTAAGCTCTGGCCTTAGAGTTGGATAGATTTTATCAACATAAAAACAAACAAGGATTAAGATGAACAAGATAATATTAAGCTACTAAGACAAAATAAGCTAGAATTTATTCTAAAGACTATTAGCTAATAAAAAGATGAAAACTTTTGATCTAAGTCTACCCGAAACTAAGGTGTTCAATCAAATGAACAAGAGAAGGGTATATTTAAAGATTTAGATCTAAGAAAAATAAGCTAGAATTAAAAAGCAATAAACTTTATGCTAGAAAATAAGCTAAAATATAAGATCTATAAACTTTAGATCTAATCCACCCGAAACCAATGTATTCAATCAAGTGAACAAGAGATGGGTATATTTAAGGATTAGATCTAAAAACAATAAACTAATAAGATGAAAACTTTTTAGAAAAATAAGCTATTTTGAAAACTAATTTTTGTTAAAATAAAACTAGATTAAATCTATATAAAAAAACTACTTTAGAAATAAAAACTAGAATAAGCTAAAAAGCGCAGTTCCGGGTAAGAATACTAGAATGTGAAAAAGCAATAAGAAAAATGGGAGACACCAAAGAACACCAAACAACAATAACTTATACAACCAGAATAAAACAACAAAACAACAACAACGCAACAAAACATAAACTTCACCAAACAAACCATAACAGGAGGCAGGAACTGCCAGGGCCTATGTGCAGACAACTGAGATATGAGGTTATGCTGGGAATCTACCAAAGTAAACCGTTGCAAACTTTCACATAGTGGGCGATGCCCTCCAAAGTGTCAGAAATTTTTGACAGTGCCAAAGATGGTCAATGCTAGAGAAGGATTGTAGAGTATACTTCAGGTGCATGTAATTGATTTCTGCAGAATGCGACGTGTTGTTATGGGTGTGGTGAGAAGGACATCTAAGAACACGTGTCTAAGAGGGAACAAGCATAATGAGGGACGCTCGTGCGCGAGCTTACGTTGGGTGGTTGAAAAATCGTAGCGATTTCAAATTATGTGGTCAGGGTTACGTTTCTTTTTAGATGAGCACTAGCGTGTATCCTCTTTGATTTCTTGTGCTGATTCGAAGAGTTTTGTTTCTTCTGAGTTTACAACCTTTTATTGATATTGCCCCAATCGCTTTAATATAGTTATCGAAGTAGAGGTTAGCAGATGGAAAAGTGTGGTTAGTACAGACATGTTTTACGTAGTTGCACTTAGTCTTGCTTATCACGTGTTCAATATTACTACTCCCGACCGGTTAGGAAGTCTTGATAATGTCATTGTTGGCATTTGACGGTTGTCATTACACCTACCGAGTGTCATAGATTATTATGAAAAGATTGTCTGTATACCTCTTCGAATGGCGTGTTTCTTTGAATGTCCACAAGGCGAGAGGCCGGAAACGTAATCCTGGTTCAATTGCGTGTCTCAAAGGTGATGAAAAGAAGCTTGATGGACATCGTGTTGTATGAGACTTCCCTGAGGTATTTCTAGATGATCTGTCAGGGTATACCTCCCTAAATGCGCGAGATAGAATTTCGCATTCGATCTGATTCCTGGCGTCGTTACAGTTGTTAACTCGCCCATAACGATTAGCCCTTCAGAAATTCGTTAGAACTATACAAACCAGCTTAAAGGAACTTCAAGGTGAAGTATTTATTAGACATAGTCACTACAACCATGGGAGACCGTGCTTTTTGTCAGAAGAAGACGTTCAATGCAGAATGTGTATTCGACTACAGGGGAACTAACATGTTGACTATTAAGAACCGTTACCCTCTCCTAGAATTGATGACTTGTTTTGACGATTTACAATGGTGTGTGATGTTTCTCCAAGATAGATCTTGTTCAGGATATCATCAGTTAAGAGTACGAGAAGAAGATATAACGAAAACCGCGTTTAGAACCCGATATGGGCATTTTGAGTTCACAGTTATGCCATTTGGGCTGACAAACGCACCAGCAATATTTATGGACTTAATGAACCGCGTCTGCAAACCATATTTAGACAAATTCGTAATTGTGTTCATTGACGACATCTTAATCTACTCAAAATCAGAAGAAGAACATGAAGTCCACTGAAGCTGATATAGACTTACTCAAGACGGAGAAGTTATATGCATTTTTCAAAGATGCGAGAGTTTTGGTTGAAAGGTGTCAACGTTCACTATGGGAATCTTGGTCAACCGTGATGTTCCACGTGGATCCTTGAAGGTTGAGTTGGTCAAGAAACTGGAAAGATTCTAAATCGTCAACTGAGATACGTTCATTATTAGGATTGGCGGGTTCACTTAGGAGATTTTTAAGAATTTCTCAAAAGATCGCCAAACCCCTACTCTGTTGGATCAAAAAGAATAAGACACTACTGTGTGGGGCGATAAGCAAGATGAAGCTTTCGCATTCTGAAGGAAAGCTAGCAATGCTCTTGTTAGCCACTCCCGTATGGATAACTTACAGACGGATTTGTGGTCTATTGTGATGCATCGAAATAAGTGTTTTGGCGAATTAATCTAGGAGCGTGCTAATGCGTGGGGCACAGTGATAGCGTATGCATCAAGGCAGTTAAAGAAGATGAGAAAATTTATACCCACCCACGATCCTGGAATTTGGGTGCGGTGGTGTCGCTCTTAAAATCTAAGACATATTTTATGGGACGAAAAGTGTGTTCTACCACTGACCAAGAGTCTCCAGTACATATATTGACCAGAAGATTTTAATATGCACCAAAGGACGGTTGGATCGAGCTACTCAGTGACTACGAGTGTGAGATCAAGTTACCACCTGGGCAAGGTAATTTGGTTATGGCAGATGCCTTTAGTAGAATAGAAAGGCTTAAGCAAGGCGAAGTTATGTAGTGGCTATGAGTATTACTATGTCATTCTGAGGACTTAAGGACTAAGATTTTGGAAGCACATAGGAAGTTCTATGGATTCTCAAAGATCTGCTGTATGGCTAAAGAGGATTAGAAAAACACTTTGAAGACGATGCTGATGGTGGAATTTCTTCTTTGATCACATCTGGATTCCATCTGTTGGTGTATGTATGGAAATGATCATGGATTGAAGTCAATTCTTCTAGATATTCAATACATGGGTGCAGATAAGAATGTACTCTGATCTTAAGAGACTTATTTGGTGGCATGGTATGAAGAGAGACATTGTGGAGTAGTTAGCCGGTGTTCAACGTGCTTTAAGTTTAAAGACGACATCTAAAAATCCCGCAAAGATTAACTTCAACACCAGAAATCCTGTAGTGAAATGGGAGAGTAAAATTGACTTAGTCACAAAGGTTTCATAGAAAGCAGCGATGGGTTTTTATGCGATTTGGGGTATTGTGGATAGATTGACAAGTCGGCATTATTTTACCCAATACGTGAAGATTACAAAACTGTGTAGCTGGCGATGGATTTATCATTCTATGAGTTGTAGCAAGAAATGGGTGTGCCAGTGTCAATCATTTCAGCCGAAAGGGCGATTCGCGTCATACCATATGCAAGCCTACTTCAGATGACGTGGGACAATACTACATACGAGTACGGCTACCACCTAGAGACTGTCGGTCGTAGTGAGCATACTATTCAAGACGCTGAGTATATGCTTCGAGCTTGTGATTGGATTTTGGTGGCAGTTGGGATGTCATCTCTCCGTTGATTGAGTTTTTTTAATAACAGTCTACCTCACTTACGAGGTTTAATGAGCCCAATTGAGTATCTGTAGGGCGGGAATGTAGATCCCCGGTGATATGGAATAAGTGGGAGAAGCAGTCATTTTTTGACCAGAAATTGTGCAAGAACGAACAGAAAAGATTATTCAGGATTACAATAGGAAGATTGAAAACGGCAAGGGTCACCAGAATAGCTATGATGATAAAAGGCGTAAGCTCTTGAATTCAAAGTTGGAGACCGAGTGTAAGTGTTAACTAAATGGTAATCTCCATGGAAAGGGGAGTGTACGATTTGGTAAGAACGGAAAGCTGACACCACTGATATGTTTGGGACCATTTAAAATTGATGGGAGTGTGGTTGGACCGGGTGTGGTTTATCGGTGAAGTTACCCCAAGAACTGAGCTGTGTCCATGACACATTTCATGTGTCGAACCTCAAGAAATGCTTAGCTGAGCCAGATGTTCAGGTGCCTTTGGATGAGATCGAGATTGATGAAAATCTGCGTTTTGTCGAAGAGCCTATTGAGATCATAGCCACGAGTTGTGAAAAGAAGATGAAGCGATGAAGAATCCCCATTAGTCAATGTTCGTTGGAAAATCTCGGCAAGGATGTGAGTCAATACCTGGGAACAGACAGACCATTCCCGAAAGAAAATCATCAACATCTCTCTCTTGAACCGTTACTCCCTTTCAGGTTGTGCAAAACTTGAGCCTTGAGGACAAGGCTCTTCTAACCGGAGGAGACTGTAACATTCCGTATTTTCAGGTCATTTACGACGTCATCTATTTTACTAATTATTATTTTTCTCGTACGCGTTTACTTTTAATTCTTATTATATAGTTAATCGCCGTTAACAAAAAATCAACATTTAGCGGTAACCGGATTATAACGAATTTAAGTTACTGTCAAGAAATTTATTTTTTCATTATTATAAAGTAATAATTTACTTATTATGTTTTATTTTTTTTAATTGGTTACTAAATCATTTACGTTTCGCGATAAATCGTTGTTTAAGCATTCCCGGAAACAACAAAAATTAATCTAATGCTTCTAAAAATACTTTTGTGTATAAACTGCTTTAAAGTTTTATAAAACTTTACCTACATTCATCACTTGAGCCGAATTTACTTGAAATAAATAAACCAATACATACACTTTTACAAAATTATTACAAAGGTTTAAAGTTACCAACTTATACAGATGCAGTAATACTTTCCTTTGCAAATAAGATATTAGCTAGTCAATTCATCCCTAAATTTCATGAGATTGAATTCTATTTAGGGAAGCAAGTCATTAAAACCTTTGGACTTTCAAAGTCTTGGACAAAGACCACTTAATTTCTCATTGTGTTTCTTTGACTAGTCTTAGGACTATAAAAGGTTGCACTAGTAAGTAGACTCAACACTTATCATTTGCTAAGAAAATCTTCATATATACTCCTTTGTTCTCTTCTAAAACCTCGGCAACATCAAATCACCACAAAATCGCATAAAAAATTTTATATACAACCACTCTTACTCATATTCCTACAAACATATCTAATGATACACTCAAGGTGTTTTGACAGGTTTGGTTAACTTTATAAGTTGTTAAACAAAAAAATGGAAGATTAGGGTTTAGGGTTTCATGATATTGACAAGCTTGTGTTTACAATCTATACATGGGTTTGGATTATGTTGGTCTCATCATATTACTCCATAAGTTATCTAAACCCTTTATGTCTTTATTATTTATAATTTTATGCATTATATGTTTTCTTATTTAGTTAATCACATTTAGGATAAATGCTCTTTATACATGAAAAATGGATTTTTACTTGTGATCATTGATTTCTACACTTTTTCACATGTTATATGGATGTTAATATTATGTTAAAAATGATTGTATAAAGCCTTGTACACTTTGGTTGTTGTATAAAAAGTTATGTTAAAACCTGAGTAATTAAAAGATTACTAAAATAAGTTTATAAGAAAGAGGATTGTACAAGGACTTGTGATATGGCTAAATTCTTGACAATCTTGGATAATGGCATTATGATAGTGAAGATCATATATATATTTGGGTTAAAAGACTTGTGGTCAATTTACAAAGTTGAAAGTTTAATAATAAAGATTAAATATGGATTTAAAGAGGGACATGCAAACTTTCTGTTTAATTAGGACTTTATATAATATGTTCATTTTTATATTTTTCATAAGATAGTACGCATCAATGAAAATTCCAAATGATAGAAAACTCAGAAAAAAACCGATTTATACGAAAAAAGTACGACGATTTTCAGTTTCGTATAAATATATACTTTTATAAACTATTTTTATAAAATTTACTATTCACCACAGAAACTTATACTTTTAAAACATCAATAAATCGATTTTAAAACTTTTAAATAGCGACGACTGTGCTGAAAGAATCCGCTTAAAAACGGAGTTAAAACGAATAATGTTCGACATTTACGATAACTAAATCACTATAAAAATTAATATATAATTGTTTTATGAACAGGTTAAAAATATACTTTTTTTTTCATAGAAAACTCTGATTTTGAAAATGTTCTATATTTTGATAAATCGTTTAATACGAAGGCTGTAAGTATAGGACGTTAAGAGACGAAAAATAAACGGATTAAAACGAGAAAGTTACGCCAGATTTCTTAAAGTATACTTATAAACGTTTTTACTTTTTAATATGATTTACCTAAAACGATTAGATGGTGTGTTGCTTATAGAATTATATGTGGTATTTAGTTAATAAAGTACTATTTTATTAGGGAGTTTCATAATAAGCCTCTTCGGGGTGGGCGTATCGTGAGTTGTTGGATTTACGATTTAATGTGTCCTAGTCCGCATCGTCACTAATGATCTTATTTATGATAGCCCGACACGATAGTATAATGAGATATTGACCTAATATAAATATTCACTAGTGTTTAGTACTTATACGTTCCTATATTGGATTAGGTTGCTTTCGCTCCGTTAAGCGTGATGCATTTTCTATTTGTGAATACTTGTTGATTTACATTCACTCGAGGTGAGTTCATATGCTATATTCTATATACTTGTTTTATAAATCTACGTGGTGGAAAAATTTTCATGCTGGTTTACTACGGAACACAAGTTGTTTTAAACTGTATGCTATCCAGATTATTGCCTGTATGATTTATACTAACTTAACAGTGCCATATAAGTCCCCTAATATCATGAACGTCGACGGTTATTATAGTGAGCGCTAATGTTATTGGGATTTAGATCTATCGGGATAACATTCCCCACCGGAATTTCTGGTCCACAAGTTGATCATGGTTAGAAATTTAACACATTTAGAGAATGTAGGCTTTTGTTGTGGGCACGAACCACTAACCTATTTGGGCAGACAGACTGTTAAGGCATTCGGGGTCTTGAGCTTTAGTGCATTAATACTGTTTTGGGACTACTGAATTTGTGTCCATATGTCTACCATTACTTAAATCTTGTGTTCCACACTTTTACAGACAACCTAAGCCTTCACTCAAAACGTTAGTTGTTGACTTTTAGCATGTTTAATTTCTAGGGTCTTAAGGTATAAGCTTGGATGGGAGCGTGATGGATATCATTGAAGATAGATTCTGTGTTTATTTAAAATTCAATGCAACTTTTTCTATAAAATTAAGTCACCTTTTCGTTAGTATGAAGCTTTGTTTATTAAAAAGCATGTGAGAAATGTTTTATCGACTTTTCAAAAATAATGGGGATCCTAATGTATGAACTTGATATTTTGCTATGGCATCGAATTGAAATCTTATCTAAAAGTCATTAGTTCGATTCATATATCTTGATTGTTGTACTTTGAGTAGCACCCCATGTTACACACTTCGACTGCATACAAGAATTGGATGGTGTTTAACTTGCTATAGTGATGTGATACTGTTCCATAAGTGCGGGTTAGGTTTAACGAAATTAAAATCTTAAAAAAAAACATGAGTTTCAAGAAATTAAATGACAACTAAAGTTAAAATGGTTTTTTTTAAAATAACTGACAAGTATTTTAATTGCTTTAAAAAGTAAATGACGGTATGTTATTGGAAATTCTAATGGAATATATTTTTTTAAACCTTTTTTAAACTCTCTTAAATTCAACATCATAATCACTTAGCAAAACAAGGTAATTTACTCGCTACTCATCTATAAAATTTCAATTTAAAAAACATGGATTTAACGACAATAATAAAATCAACACTAAGCATGGCAAAAAACTCAAATACGCGAATATATTATGGAACGTAAAATAAAAAAAACTATTCAAGTCAATTGAAAAGAGATTAGAAAATAGAACTCGAAATGAGAGAACGCTCATGATATAAAAACCACCGATTTACAAAACTTAATAAAACCAAATAAGTTATCACTTAAAAGGTTCTACTCACTAATAGCAACTAAATGGTGTCAAACTCTTATTACTAATTTACTTCCATTAAAAACCATTAAAAATCATAACTTTATCAATTTATCAACCTTATAAGACCCTTAAGCTCCTGGCCTTAGAGTTGGATAGATTTTATCAACATAAAAACAAACAAGATTAAGATGAACAAGATAATATTAAGCTACTAAGACAAAATAAGCTAGAGTTTATTCTAAAGACAATAAGCTAATAAAAAGATGAAAACTTTTGATCTAAAATCTACCGAAAACTAGGTGTTTCAATCATGTGAACAGAGAGGTTATTTAAAGATTTAGATCTAGAAAATAAGCTTGAATTAAAAGCAATTAAACTTTATGCTAGAAAATAAGCTAAAAATATAAGATCTATAAACTTTAGATCTAATCCACCCGAAACCAAGGTGTTCAATCAAGTGAACAAGAGACGGGTATATTTAAGGATTAGATCTAAAAATAATAACTAATAAGATGAAAACTTTTTAGAAAAATAAGCTATTTTGAAAAAATTTTGTAAATAAAATACATTAAATCTATATTAAAAAATACTTTAGAAATAAAAAACTAGCAATAAGTTAAAAGCTATCAAGGTTTTTCGTAAGAAAGGATGAAGGAATATAAGCTTATAAATAGCACTTTAATAAGCTACAAGTAACCCTTCGAAAATAAGCCCTAGCTTAATAAGCTATAAGGAAAAAAATTAGTAAAGTTTAGAAAACTTTATGACTAAATAGTAAATAATAAGATCTCAAAGATAAAGGTGCTCAAGACTAAATAAATATACGTCGAGTAGGAGACGATGACCACCTTTTTAGCATTCGAATCGATCTTAATAATAACAAATAGCACTTTTTGAAAAGAAAGAAAAGGGAAAAGAGATGAAAAGATGAAATAAGCAAAAGCTTATTTAGATCTATAAGCTTAGATTCAATCAAATAAGCTAAAAGATAACTTATTTGAAATAGAAAATAAGCTATTAAAATAAATAAGCCCAAGTGAGCTTATTTGAATAAGCCAAAGAAAAAAAGGGGGGGAGAAGGAAAAATGAAGCAAAAGATATTATAAGACACTTGACCAACCTCCAATCTTTCTTAAATAAGCTCAAAGGATTTTTAAATAAAACAAATAAGCTAGAAAAAGCTTTTTACAAAGTTGAAAATAAGCAAAACTAATAAAGCTAAAAAAAACTACACTACATCTAAATTGAGAGTAAACTAGAAAAAACATAAAAAGCCTAACTAAACCATCAGTGCTTGCGTTGTTCTTATTTATAGCCCAAAGGTGGGGCTTTGGGGGCTTTTCGTTTCTTCTAGTGGAAACCATTAGAAGCTTCCAGATTCCAGGGGGTATCTTTGTTATTTTACACGAGCCGCATAATCTTTGCTTAATCCTACGCCAATTTGGCTCGGGATCCCTTACTCGTAACCTATCAATTGGCAGGTTTATTACTTCCGATCACAACCACATGCGCACACAGTTATCATTCTGAAGCCTCTTTATCCGAGCTCGTTATTGTACAGTACCTCGTCAATTACCGGCACAGTACCTTGTACAACTCATTAGTGGTGCCAAGTATCACCACTCATGAGTGGTTGCCACTGTGGACCTACAGGCCTGTTACCGGAGCCATCCACCGGACCACCAGTCAACGGTGGTCAACGGCGGCAGTCAAACGTATGGCCAACGACGGTCAAAAACACCGACGGACCTACTTGCCAGGACCACCCGGTCAACCAACCGGTCAACGGTGGTTGACCCGCAGGTCAAACCGGTGGGTCTGGTCGGGTTGGATCAGGTCTTGCGGGCGAGCGTAGGTTCGGGTCTTGGGCCTGGGTCTGGGATCGGG
Organism: Tanacetum coccineum; assembly: GCA_026074375.1. Lineage (NCBI taxonomy): Eukaryota > Viridiplantae > Streptophyta > Magnoliopsida > Asterales > Asteraceae > Tanacetum > Tanacetum coccineum. The sequence continues at coordinate 59,714 of BQNB010024171.1, forward strand.
TCGGGTCGTGTGAGTGGGATAAACCCCTCTGCATGAATTCGAACTCGCGGAGTCAGTTTAGATTCTTTAAGGAACACAAGAACCAATGCTCTAGAGCTAATGGTTCTATAAGATATATGCAAAACTATATTATTTATACCTCTTTAGGCCCTAGTTCATTTAAATATTAGTATTAAAGGGTTCAAACAGGGACGAAAGTTAAATAAAAAGGTTCATATGAAAGGTCGTACCGTTAGACTGTAATTTCGTGCACTTCTAATGGTTGTTTATGAGGAATATTAAATGACTTCGTTTTGAGCCTTCAATAATCATAAAAACTTCATCGAAAGGCACCCGGAAAATTACAGTTTTTGCTTTGTTTTCATTCCTTTTGTACCTGTATGACATTAAAGAACCAATTAAAACATATTTGCAAACAAATTTATCCATATTTTATGTTTTAGTCGTTTATTAGGCATTTCGGCGGTACAAATGATGTGTGTTTTAGACATATCAATGAGATTGGATGGGACAGTTAGTCGGGAAGTTGGCATGAGTTTTAGGAGTCATAAAAAAAATTGGTTGTCATTCTAACTTTGGGGACAAAATAAGAGACGGGCACTTGGGGAAGATAGTGAGTTCACAGTTAAAGAGATAACTAGAGTGTTAGAGGAGAAGATGTTACAATTATAAAGTGGAGGGCATGATACGTTTTGGAATAAATTAGTGCCCAAAAAGGTAAAAAATTCATGTGGAGAGAGCTAAAAGGAAGAATTCCGGTTCGTGTGGAGCTAGATAGAAGAGGCATTGATTTGGATTTGATTCTTTGTCCATGTTGTTAGAAACACTAAAAAGTGTTGATTACATGGCCATTTATCAAAGATTAATAGACTAGGGATTCAATAGTGCAATTAGGGAAGGACTATTATGTAATAAGTAAAATCTTTAATTACTTCCTAGTCCCTCCTTCCTTACTATAAAAAGAGGGCTAAGGAAGGGTTAAGGGTTGGTGATTTCTTTCTCTCTCCAATCTAATATTTCTTGTTTTCTCTCATCTCCTCTCCTCCTCACCCACACGCCACTCTCTCTCTAGGCATCTCTCTCTAAATAGTGTAGTATTGTGTATGATATTTAATATCGTATCAATTGGTATCAATCGTCATGAGATGATTTAAAGTTATTTTCGTGAAGAAAGTTATCATTTTTATGTACTTTTGAAGACTTTGAAGAACTTGAAGACTATAAAGACAAGTTCTTGAAGACAAAGCCTTAAATTTGAAGAAAGTTTTGATTTTTAATCATTTCGGAAGATAAAGTCTTAAACTTTTC
>BQNB010024172.1:0-61020 GCA_026074375.1 Tanacetum coccineum
ATTAAATGTTATGAAATGTACATTAAATAAATAACGTATGATAAAATGGAGTTTAGAACATATTACTTGACATATTAGAATGTTTACCTGACATAAACATTTATAAAGTTGGCATTGGTAGGTTGCGTGAGCACGTTTACTTTTGTAATGTAAGTTACGTTACATCATGGATGGTATAAAACAAAAATATTTTCATGAAAATGGTTGCATCTAATTTAATAGATGGAAATTAAACTAAGGAAAATTGCATCTAATTTAATAGATGGATAATTACATAGAGGAAAATTGTGGGTTGTTATACACAACATCTAATCATACCATCTAAACATACTTTGAAAAGGTAAGGGTCTTCCCAAAAATAGTTTTTGAGGTCAGAGAAGAATTTGTTCTTTGCTTACGTCATCCCTTTAGGTATAATATCACCCACCAAATAGTTTGCAAAGTCTACGAACCATGGTGTGCCATTAGTGGTTATTTCCATAACAGTTTCTCTAGGAAAATTATCATCGACATCACTATCATCATTTGTCTCATCATTATCAATTAGAGATAAGTGGTCGACGGCAACATTTTCTATACCTTTTTGTCTTTCTATTTCGATATCAAATTCTTGCAATAGCATAATCCAACATATAAGATGTGGCTTAGCATCTTTCTTTATGAATAGGTGTCTCAAAGCTGAGTGATCGGTGTAGATAATTGTTTTGGATAATATTAGATAGGGTCAGAATTTTTTGAATGCAAAGACTACAACCATCAGTTCTTTTTTAGTAACCGTATATTTTTGTTGAGCTGTATTAAGGGTTTTGCTTGCAAAATAGATGGGCTGAAACTGTTTTCCATCTTTTTTACCTAAGACCGCTCCAATTTCAAAATCACTTGCATCACATATAAGCTTAAATAGATGGTTCCAATTCGAGCTTACGATCACAGGAGTACATGTGAGTTTTTCTTTTAATGATTTGAATGCTTTGTGACATTCATCATTGAATTCGAATAGAGTATCTTATTCAAGCAACTTAGTTAAGGGACGGGTAATTTTCGAGAAGTCTTTGATGAAACATAGGTAGAAACTGGCATGTTTCAGAAAACTTCTAATGCCTTTGACATTAGTAGGGGTGGAAGCTTAGAGATTAGGTCGATTTTAGCTTTGTCAACTTCAAGGCCTACACCGGACACTTTGTGTCCAAGCACAATTCCTTCTTTAACCATAAAGTGACATTTTTCCCACTTAAGGACAAGATTTGCATCTTTGCAACATTGAAGCATTTTATCAAGGTTATTTAGACAGTTATCAAAGGAGTCTCCAAAGACGGAGAAATCGTCCATGAATACTTCCACTGATTCTTCGATCATGTCATAAAAGATAGCCAACATGAACCTTTGAAAAATAGCGAAAACATTACATAAACCGAAAGGCATTCACCTGTAAGCGTATGTTCCGAAGGGGCATGTGAAGGTTATTTTTTCTTGATCCATAAGATCGATTGGTATTTGAAAATATCCAGAAAAACCATTAAGGAAACAAAAATATTTATTTCCTGCGGGTCTTTCTAACACATGATCCATGAATGGCAAAGGACAGTGGTCCTTTTCGGTTGTTTCATTGAGTTTATAATAATCGATGCATACTCGCCAACCCGTAATGGTTCTTGCTCGAACAAGTTCATCTTTTTCGTTTGTGACTACTATAATACCACCTTTCTTGGGTACACAGTGGATGGGACTTACCCAAGGGCTATCGGCGATTAGATATATAATATCAATGTCGAGAAGTTTAACTATCTCTTTTTTAACAACTTCTTGCATGTTCGGATTTAATCGTCTTTGTTTTTAAACAACTGGTTTTTGGTCATCTAAAATTTGTATTTTATGTTTACAAAAAGACGAACAGATTCCAGGAATGTCTGTAGTTTTCCAAGAAAAGGCTTGCTTGTGTCTTTTTAAAATAAAGATGAGCTTATTCTTATTTTGCTCAGAAAGTTGGGATGATATGATTACAGGAAAAAAAGGGTTCTTCCAAGAATACATATTCGAGATGATTGGGAAGAGGTTTCAATTCAAGATCCGAAAGAGGTTCTTCAAGAGACGTCTTGATCTTATAATCGATGTTAAAGGTGATCTTTTCGAATGGCGGTTCTTCAGTGTCAGATTTAGAATAGCCATGAATTCATCGAATTCAGCAAAGAGTTTTTCTTCAAGAATAGTTCCTTCGATCGAATGAAGGATTTTACTTCCTTCATCGAGTAGAGCATCGAAATCTGATTCTAAGATTTCGTCAATAACGTCAATACTGAAACATGTAACGTCATTTGAATAGGAGTGTTTCATCGTAGAATTGACGTGAAAGATCATTCATTTAGTCCCAACTCTGAGATTGAGTTGTTTTTGTTTAACTCGGATCACTGCATCGGCAGTGTGGAGAAAATGTCTCCCTAAGATTAGAGGAACTTTACTGTCTTCTTCCATTTCGAGAATAACGAAATCCACAAGAAAGGTGAATTTACCAACCTCAGCGAGTAAATTTTCAGCTATTCCAATTGGGTGTTGGAATGATCAGTCAGCTAACCTTACGCTCATTTTAGTAGGTTTGAGAGTTTTAAGAGATAATTTGGCGTATAAGGAATACGGCATGATATTAATGCTAGCACCAAGGTCGGCTAAATGATTACATTAGAAAGCTTTGTCGAAGTTACATGGAATAAGAAAACTTCTGGGGTCTCCAAGTTTAGGTGGAACTTTGTTTTGAATCATGGTAGAACTTTCATCGCTAAGGAAAGTAGATGAGATTTTGCTTATGAGCTCTTTGAGAAATTTGCCATAGTTTGGCATTCCTGCTATAACATCGACAAGAGGTACGTTGATTCAAACGGCTCGAATCATGTCGAGGAATTTGCCATATTGGGCTTCAATTTTCTCTTTCCTAAGGTGTTAAGGATATGGAATTTTTTGTTTGTATAGTTTAGGCACTGGAGTTTCTTTAACAGGTTTGGGAGTTTGAGATTTTAGTTGAGGTGTAGATTCTTCTTCTTCGTCCTCACTATAGAAATTGATAGGGGTTTCAAAATCGTTTTCCTGGTCATTTAGGTTGATAGGTGGGTCATAGGATTTACCACTCCACGTAAATACGACATTTACATGCTTATTTCAAGCTTGCGGTGGTTGATAAGGTTTGGATGAGCTGCTTTTTGGGTTTGGTTGAGTGTTACTAGGAAGAGATCCAGAAGGTCGACCATTTTGATTGTCAGCTAATCTATCGAATTTAGCTTCAAGATTTTGGATAGAGGCTTGATGATTTTAGGTTGTTGTTTCAAGTTTAGTTTTGAGATCCATAAAAGTATCTTTGACAAAAGAATTAGTCTAGTGTTGAGATTTTATAAAGTCGCTTAATTGTTTTTGAATGTCGGGTTTATCATCAGAGTTAGATCGATAGTTGTCTCGATTGTAATCGTTTCTTCCGCTTGAACGCCAATTACCGCGATTTAAGTCACGATCGCGGTAACCATTGTAAAAATAAGTACGTCGGAAGGTTTGCATGAATTTTGCTTCTTCGCGAGACATAGGTGTGTCATCATCATTATGATCGAGGTTTGGTTGTTTTGAACGAGATTAGAATTCTTTGTACTGAGCGTCCATTTTCATGGTCATGGCATCCATTCGTGCCATAATTTTATCAGTATCGGAATTACTGCTACCTTCATCGGAAAATGCTACAATTTTCTTCATTGTTATTCATCGTTTCCACTATTGATTTATTTTGTTTTTTTATTTTTTTTTTTTTTTTTTTTTTTTTATTTTAATTTTTTTTTTATTTTTTTTTTTTTTAATGTATTTTTTTTTTTTTTTTTTTCTGGTCCTGTTGTTTTGGTTTTATTAAAATAATACATCCTTATTACTATTTATTTTTTGTCCTTAAATAAAAAAAAAAAAAAAACAATAAAAAAAAAAAAAAAAAAAAAAAATAAAAAAAAAAAAAAAAAAAAAAAAAAAAAAAAAAAAAAAATAATTTAATTAAAAAAAAAAAAAAAAAAATACTTCGTTAAAAAAAATAAATAAAAAAAAATAAATAAACCCAATAAAATAAAAAAAAAAAAAAAAATAAAAAAAAAGAAAATAAAAAAAAAAAATAAAAAAAAAAAAAAAAAAAAAAAAAAACAAAAAAACTAACATAAATAAAAAAAAAAAAAAACATAATAAAAAAAAAAAAATAAAAAACAACTAAAAAAATAAAAAAAAAAAAAAAAAAAGAGTAAAAAAAAGCTAGACCTAACACTACTTAAAAAAAAAAAAAAAAAAAAAAAAACAAGTACGTTGAAAGGTTTGCATGAATTTTGCTTCTTTGCGAGACATAGGTGTGTCATCATCATTATGATCGAGGTTTGGTTGTTTTGAACGAGATTGGAATTTTTTGTACTGAGCGTCCATTTTCATGGTCATGGCATCCATTCGTGCCATAATTTTGTCAGTATCAGAATTACTACTACCTTCATCGGCGAAACTAACAATTTTCTTTAGAGAAGGTTTAGATTTTTTATTTTTAGCCCAATCGAGGGTGAGTAAGACTTTATCTTCGAGGAGTTGATAAGCTTGATTTGGTGTTTTATAAAGGAAAATACCATCAGCTACGGCAATTAGAGCTTCTTGAGTTATTTTGCTAAGACCATGATAAAAGATTTTTAGGATATTGCCTTTGGATAGATTGTGACCATGGGTTGTTCTAAGTTTTTATCCCTGGTTTTGAAATGTGTTTTAGTTTATACATGTATGTTTAAAAAAAATTCTAGTAAAAAATACATCATGGTGGCTATTACAGTGACCCCCCCTCCTTCCCCCGACATTACAAGATAGTGACTTTCAACTACTCTCACATGGTAAATGTTGATTTATTTTTAATCATTGATGTGTTTAAAAAGCTTTAAATTTATAAGACTAGAATTACCAAGTATTAAATGGAAACACACGGGTAAAAGTATAACCCACGTATGTAGTATAATATTTTAGGTAAGACCAGGTCGTCCACAGGGATTTGATTTGTGTTCGAATAATCGTAGTGAAATAAACTTTAACATTTTCAAGATAAATTGTGCTGGATTCAATAATGAGAAAGATGACTACTCGGATAGTTTCATATAATTCCTAAGCAATGGTGATGATTACGATCTTAGATTCGAGGTTGTTCAATTTATAAAAAGGTTTTCTCGTCAAAAAACGTTTTCACAAATTAATGCGTTTAACTTAAGGCTTATATTTAGTTAACTCGATCAAATGTGTCACTCAGATAATCCAGTTACTATTATATCAAATCTATTTTGTTTATCAAATAACGTAAGCAGATTTCTCCAACCAAGCGATAAAGACCGTAGACAAATCTTTAAACCATATAACATACAACGGGTCTTTCAACCTATACCGTTATAAGCATACAATCAAAGTTGAAAATCAAAGTTGATAAGATAAGACACGATAGGGTTTCAACATAAGCTTAAGATTAAGAAAATCGCAATGATACCAAATGCTTATTTATTATATCAACATCACCGAGTAGTCATGAGAGATTTAGCCTCTCATGGCTACGAAGTTCATAACAAAATAAAGTAGAGAAACAAGAAACACACTATGCTTGGGTAGGAAAATGGATCAAACTCCACCCTTTACAAGTATTGGATCTTTACTAAACCTTTATTTTCTAAAAGCTAGGATATTGTTCTTCATTCTTCGTCTTCGAATTCAAGTGTTGGTGAAGATATTTGAGAGAGATTGATGTAATGAAGAATATGAGGGATGCTTCAAGTAGCTTGATTTTCATCTCTATTTATAGGCTGAGAAGGGGTCAAAGTGCGGCGCACATTCTAAAATGTGCGGCGTACTTAGCTTAAGTCGGTGCAAATATCATTAATGCTGCTAGGAAGCGCGACGCACATTCTTGGAAAACCGGCGCACTTGAGCGTATTTACTAACTTCATTTAATTCGTTGATAAGTGCGGCACACATACAGAAATGTGCGGCGTACTTCTGTGATTTTTTTGCTTTTGTCTTTTCTTCTCTTCTAACTTGTCTTCCAATAAGCATAATCACTTGTATTTTGGACTTTTTGAGCTCGGGATGTCTTCAAGTGAATCTGCACATATTTCATGCTATTAAGTACCAAAAGTTCACAAGAAATGATGAAATATATACAAATAACGCCGTTGAAAACATGTATAATTTAGGCGTTATCAATTATTAAATTAAATGCTATGATTTGTAAGTTAGATTACAAAAACCAAGATATGTTTTTTTATTACAAAGTACCAAATAATAATTCAGATTATGGTCCACAAGCATTTGAAAATGATAGGGATGTGTTGAGCAAGACCAAAAATATATTAATAAGTGGAACTAATTGAGGTTTATGTTAAACATAGGGTTATAAGTCTTAAAATATACTTTAAGCCACCTCAAAAGGTAACGTTGGAAGAATAGTCACATATGAAGTTGCAAACACAATTAAAAGAAGGCAGAAAACAATTGATTATTTTAATTAAAAATGGACTGAGTAAGGATATGGTAGTGATATGGAATGCAATGATTGAAGGGTTTGATCCTTTTTTTGTTTATGCCAATACAAACAGACCAACCCTCTAGTGCATCAATAAGCTTTGATGTAGTGATGAAAGAACCTAGTCATGTTAGTAACAAAAAGGTTGCAAGTGACAGAAATGGTGATAATGGCATTGCTAAAACTGATAAAAAGGTTGATAGTGAAAACGATGATAATGATTTTATTGTTGATGAGGATCACATTATGATTTTAAGTTGACATGAAAGAATTTCTTTCAAGCATTAACAAATAGGTTGAATAGGTTGGTTGCGGTAACAAAAATAAAGAAGATAATGTTGAGACATGGAATTAATCTGGACAGTTTTGAAGTGCCAGTGATTTAGAAAATGAAGGAAAAAGAAACAAAGCATTGAGAAATCTAACAAGAGAGCAGGAGAAAAAAGTGTGGATACTACCCCATTTTATGTTGATCAACAGTTTGGTGATGAAAAAACCATTAAACATTTGGTATATGTACATGATGTAGCCACTAGATTACAATTAAACATATGAGAAAAGACAATAGTAGAATCAAGGTGGTGTGTAGAGGAAACACCCTAATTTTTACTTACCATGGTGATGTGCCAACTATGCCAAGTCTAACTATTCAAGTCCAAGTAAGCTATGTCGTAAGAATGTTGGTTAGAAGTAGGTAAAAGAGAAAAGTGTTGTTGGGTCTAGTGGAAGTGGATCTATTACATATGTCAATAAGTTAGCTGGGAAGATGATAAAAGTATGTGGGAAGAAAGGGAACAATTAATTGATTTTGAAACTGATATTATGTTTACTACTGAGAAGAGTTGCAGTATTAAGGTAGTTGTTGATTTATACTTGAAGGTAACTTGAAATGTTGGTCACGAGTATGGGGTTAAGGGACCATGGGATGACCAATGCGTTGTTGATGGTACTGAGAGGAGTTGGAGTTGCATAAAGTGGGGAATGAAAGGAATGCTTTGTAAGCATGAAATGGAAACAATATGGGACATGACGATAAATATCATGGATGTTGGCACACCTGAAATTTAGGTGCATCCTTCTTAATGGTTCGTTGTGTTGATCCCTTCTTGATAGATCTTACTTAGCTTGTTAAAGCTTTGTTATATTGAATAAATCCAAGACAACTATAGTAGAAACTAAGATTAAGAATATCACAAACTATGTGGAATCTAGTTTGTAATACTAAGAAGAACAATGAAACAGTAAAAACAAGATCTTTACTAAACATTTAATATATTGAATACTATTTTGAATTACAAAATAGCTATGAATACTAACTATGATTGCTATGCAAACTATGAATACTAATATAAAACTGATGTGAAAACTGATATGTAAAACTAATATCTAGATCTATACCGTAAGGTTCCTTTTATACACTAAGGAAAAGCCTAATGGGCTTACAAAATGCGTCAAGTGATCAATGCATATCTATTCCTAATATATCTCATGCATATCACTTTAGCAGTACTAACTATTTATACCAACAGTACTAACTACATAACTAACAGTACTAATAAACTGGCAGTACTAATACTTTGTACTAGCAGTACTAACTATTACATTAGCAGTACTAATGACTTAAACTATTTCTTCTAATCTTTAGCAGCAATAGTTTCTTCAATCAGCAATATTAACTTGAGACGCCTTTATTCCTAACAATCCTCCCCTAAACTTGATATTCATCTTGTTAATCATCAAGTTTCTTCCAATTAAATCATTTGTGCTGAGAGGATGCTTCCAAACACTCTTCTACTTCTTAAGTTGTGATCTTGCAAATCTGAGAAGCTCAAATGTCATTTCACTTTCATGATCAACTTCTAGTCTTCTATTTATCATCCTTGAAAGCATTTCTTGAAGAAAGGATTCCATAGGTACAGTCTACCTACTACCTTTACCCATATTATGGAGATCTCTCTTTAAGTATTTTAATGCGTGTATATCTCCATAAGGGCCATTGTATTAGTTATCATAATACCTTGCATGGTGTGTTGCCCTAGCATGTTATCTGTAGATGGGTTTCAATTTAATTCGTCATGCTTCTCGGAAATACTTTACATATTAACCTCACAGGTGTGACAAGGCAATAGAGTTAGGAAAATCATATCAAGGATCATGCAGATTAAGTAAACACTACTCCCTTATCATATGGAATTCTTATCATTAGATTAGTTTAATTAATTAGATAATAGTTTTAAAACCAACCTCTTCAAAAACTGAGATTTTACTTGCTTTTATAAAATATAAAAATAAAAATATAATCTTCTTTCAATCTCCTAGATCTTGGTTATATTTAGTTTGGACCTTCACAGTGCTATTCCCCTAGAGAACAATAACAACCCCGTGTCTTGCCTATACTACACTGCAACGGTTAGGTACACTGCTTAGGGAGTTGTAAACTAAAGTGGATTATATAGCGCTATCAAATGTTTTTGGTGTCGTTGCCAGGGAATTAGCGTAAGTTTCGATTCAATCTAGCTTAGGTTATACTCCAAGATTCCTATCTAGTGAGATTTAATTTCTTGTTAAGTTAGCTTTCTTTTAGTTATCTCTTCCTTTTTCCTTTTTGTTCTCCCCCTAACCAAAACCTTCTCTCTTTATAGGTACCATTATTGGGAGACGAAAATTCAACCGACCCCGTTCCTTAGGAGATTTACTCCTGACCTAGCCAACGTGGGCTACCAAAATGTTCATTGAGCTTCCTGATGGAGCTCAAGGTGTCCCCCCTGAGATCCACCCGTCAAGTTAGTGCTTAAAACGGATGTGCATTCCCACAGATCTTTGTCTAAGGACCCAATAATATCATAAGGGACTTTATCATAATTTAGATTCCATTGACCTTAATTGGTGCTACAAAATATATACTCACTTGGTCTATTCCACTTTTCCTTGTTTGACCCAAAGCTATCAATTGGCTTGCATCTTTACCCGCGAGATCATATCCTCAGACTCTGGGATGTTTCAACACACTAGTTTCCTCACGTTGTTTTTTTCACCTGAATGAAACTTAAAACTTCATAAATGATATTACTTGATGTTCCAACACATTCAAGATGAATCTCTCTATGATGCGTGAATGTTTCAAGGACTTACTCCAGATACGTCCCTCATCATGGTCTTTGATTATGGCTTCAAGTTCAAATTTTTATGATTATGTCGTCTACTCCACCAAGTTAGCTATTGATTATGCAGTGGTTGGGGAGACTTAGAAAATTAAGGGCGATAGTAGCATGGTGTACCATCAAGAATTAGCCTATATGAAAGTAGAAGGGTTGGAAATCATAATTTTTCCCAACAAAGGAAGTCCCGACTACATAGATGCCAATTTAGAACAGGAGTTAGAAAGTATGGAGTGTCGAGTAGAATCTTTGATGAGGAATGAAGTGCTATTGTATTATGAGGGAGGATTAACTTTTCCCAAAATACCTTATCAAGAGGAGTTTAAGGGATGAATACTGAAATTAATTGATGATCAAGAGGATCAAATTAGGCAATTAGATGAAGATATGAGAAAAAACAAAAGCTACTTTATATGTCTTGTGGATAGTTTAATAGCAACCCTAAAGGTCAAAATAGAGGCACAACAAGCTCATTCAATAAAAATAAAAAGATCACTACATTTCCTACTCACACCCCTACCGTATCCTCTCTAAAATTACTACAAGCTTAGCAAGGTACATATTGGTCCTCGATGATTTCTAATATTAAAACCACTATCTATTGAAACCCTTTCCAACAACCTTAAATGTCCAACCTCAAAATGCCTATACTTCATTCATTGAGAAAATAAGCTTGAGTACGAGATGAAGATGAAGTCGAGAATAATGATGATGGGAAATGGTATCGGATAAGAGTTATTGGTGCATAATCTTTATGAGATTGACTTAACATCGATTATTTTTCATGTTTTTTCTCTAACTTTAATGCCACCCATTCAAACCACAAGGGATTAGGGTAGTTTTAGGATGAAGTAGTTGAACCTGACTATTCACACACCCCTTCCACTCCACGTGGCATACTTCTATCAAAATAGTATGTATCGCTACTATCACCCGCACTTAATGCTAAGTGTAGGGGAGACCCACCTTTTGCGCGTCAAATAAGCGTAGAGTCAGGCTCGTGACTTGAACAAAAACAAGCGATTATTGGGAGGCAACCTAATCTTTTATTTTATGCATTTTAGGTGTGTAGGTTATGTTGTAGAAACTATGTGTGTTATGAAATTTATTTTATTGTTTGAAAAATATTTTGTAATCATGCTTTGTTTTGGTTTTAACCTCGTCTTAATATCAATCAAAGGTATTTTGCAATAATAAGTGTAGGGGAAATATCTGATTTTTAAGAACCATTTTTCAAACAAATAAAATAAACAGTTTATTTGTATTCGGTCTTGGTGTTTGTTTTGAGTTCTTATGATGATTGGGTTGATATATTTTGTGGTATTTACGTTAATAAAATTTTGTTGGAAATACTAATTGGACTTGCTGTGCAGGAAAATTTTCAAGTAAGAAATTTTTTTTCTTACCGGGTGTGTAGAGACTGCTTCAGGATTTTTAATGGCTGGCCCACCCAAAGCTATAGTAAAATTCATTTTTCTAACCTTGAATTTTTTGTATAATTTTTGGAATTTGTACATTGCTTAAAAACCTGCAGAAAACCACAAATGCATTAACACATTCATCCTATCCTTTAATTGTTTGTCACAGTCGAAAAACTTAAAATCATATAGTTGTATATTTATCATTCTGCTGATTTTACGCTAGGTATGTTTGGTATCTTGTCTTTAATTTTACAGGTTTTATTTTGATAGGGAGACATGGAAGGTTTTAGGAGGTTTTTATCGTGGATAATTTTGGATGACAAATTAGCCGGATTATCATTTGTTTCTTCTCTATCATGTGAGCAAAACAGGGTAGTAATAGTTTCTTTCGTCTCTTTTCTTTTCCTTGATTCGTTTACGCGGTACTTTGTAGAACATTGAGGATAATGTTTCGTAATAAGGTGTAGGGGTAATAAAAGCACTTTGAATCATTCCACCATATTTTCTTTTGCCTTTGTTCATTAAAATGATGGAAAAAGTTTTTTTTTTTTTTTTAATAATATCGAAACTATAGGTTTAGAAAGTAATTTTGACCCAAATATAAAACTTCTTTGTGGCAAATACGGTGAAAACTATTAATAGTGGCGTCTCATTGGATAAGGAATTATACGACTTGTACAAAAACCCTTCCACCCCCTAAATTTTGAGGTTCACTCCTAGATCTTTAGGAATTTGAGTTTCGCTCCTAGATCTTTAGAATTTGAGTATCCATTTTGATACCTCAACGTTAATTTATGGCTTTTGCTTTTTGGAGTTAAGTTTGAATGCGTCATATGTGTCTATTTCCGTCGTTTAGAGGTTTAGTCGGTCTATTATATGTTATAGGTCGTTGTCACCTTTTCTGGAGCATTGATATCGGTATTAAATTATATGAGAGTGTACCGTTAGTATATATAATTCTAGAACTTGCTTTAGTGATGCATCTCGAGACTGCGTAGTGAGTAATAAGAATTGCTAAGTGGTAAAAGGCACTAGGATTAACTCATGTTTTAAACCTGTAATTGGATATATGGTCACATCGACATATAAACTATCCAAAACACCCAGTGCTTCACACTCATTTTGAGTTGCAAAGACCCCCCTAGTGAAACCACTTTGGGCCTATCCTTTTTGCGGTTCTTATAATTTTCTGGTTAATCCGGACTATTAATGAATAGCATTGTTAACCCTCCAACTAATTGTTACACCTAAATTGCCCTAGCCTTCCTTGTATGTACTCGTTTTTAGTACATTATTATTTAACCCAAGTTAATTATTTGAGTACACAGTTGCTAAGTCTTTATCCTTGCAAATACAGTTTTAGGACGATTGGTATTCATGGTAGTATTTATTTTGCAGAAGAATAGGGAAGAAAAGTTAAGTCAATACCCTTATATGTTTGTCAAATAGTCTCCATGTTATGTTCATCCAACTTAATGACTAGTTTATTTATCAAGTATGTAAAAGCTCAAGTGTATGGGTATATCTATAAACCCCAAGTGATGTATTATGTTGTGTAAAAAAACAAAAAGAAAAAGAAAGAGTTTAATGTAAAGTTTTGTAAAGTTTGTACATCTTGTCCGAGTGGTAGAGTCTTTGGCTTAGCAACCAAACTAGCGTGTATTCTTATAGATAATTAACTCACCACTTCACCCAAAATTCACCCAAAAAGTCACTCCCCAAATATTTCCCATCCGTTTTCGTTTCGATGTTATCATATCACACCTACACCCCACAACCCTTTAAAGACCTCTTTGATAGTAACTATTAGTACTTACGCTAGCAGTGGAGGTTTGATCCTTTATCAAGCCTATGGTAATTTATATGTTGTGACATGTAGTGAGTGTTAAATTTTCATTTCCCATATTGTTATAATTCATTATACACCTGAGAGAAAGAGAGAATATCCAAACACTTATTGTGAGGTGCTAGTGTATCTTTTTCGTGCTTCTAGTTTTGGGGAGGTTTTTCTAATCGGTTTTATGCCTGAAAGCCTTTAAAGAGTAAGTTAAATGCCCCCGATATTGCTATTGTCTAGGTAGAAAAGCTCATTTGCTTAGGGACAAGCAAATCACAAGTGTAGAGGTATTTGATGAGGTGTAGTTTTATACACTTTTTCAGAGTCATTTTACCCCTATAATCATGCAATTATATCTAAAATATGTGCTTAATCATTTCTTTTTGCATTTTTAGCACTTGGAAGGGGACATTTTGGAGGAAATACACTTGCATTAGGTTCAAAATTGGAAGAAACGGACAAGATGACATTTTGCTTGAAATAAAAAAGACGGATTAAAGAATCTAGATCTGAGTAGAGATAGCATCTGGAGCTTGTAACGTCCGTCTGAAATTTAGAGCGACGACGTTTGGAATTTGTGACGCCGTCTGATAGGCCGTATTAAAGAAGGCCCTAGAACCTAGCGTGGCGACGAAGTATGGATTTAATTGTTATGCCATCGCGGCTCGAAAGTCTTTTATATATAAAAACTTGATTTTTCGTTTTTTCGATATGCATTTCTTAGTATAATTAGGGTTAAATGTTTGGGGGTGGTCGAATTGTACAGTATTTTGTTAATATTTTAGGGGCGTTTCCCTAACCCTTCTATATCATCCCTAATTGTTGATTTAAATATATGAAGTTCTTTTATCCTTTATCTTTCAATATGTCTTATTGTTTGATTGATATTTGTGCTTCCTTTATCTTGAACATGATAGGCTAGATCTTTTGAGTGTTTGCTTATGATTGCATGTGAATTGATATGTAAATCTTAATTATATTGCTTCTTGTTGGTGTGTATGCATGTTTAGACTCTAGAACCCTAGTTACTTAATTGTATCGAAGATCTAGAGCAAATGATTGTGTTAAAAAGGATTTCATTTCGGAACAGTCTTCATACTACTTTACCCCATATGTGAGTGATTACCCTTTAAGTATTTTATTTGTACGTATTATATCTCCCTAGGGGCCATGTAATAGTCTTCATATACTTGCCATGGTGTGTTGGCCTTAGCAAGTTATCTCGTGTAGCCGGCGTTTTTCGTGTATTCGTTCATGGCTTCTCAGAAATATTTCATTACATCTACAATGTGACTAAGGCATTTTAGATTTACAATAAAGATATCAAGGATCATGCAATGATTAAGTAAAACACTACTCCTTATCATACGTAATTCTTAGGTTAGATTTGTTTTTTAATTAATTAGATATTAGTAGTAAAACCACCCTCATCAAAAACTGTTGATTTTTACTTGCTTTTATAAAATATAAAAATACAAAAATAATCTTCTTTCAATCTCCTAGATCTTAGTTATATTTAGTTTGGACCTTCACAGTGCTATTCCCCTAGAGAACGATAACAACCTCGTGTCTTGCTTACTACCACTACAAACGGTTAGGTACGTGCCTAGGGGAGTTGTAAAACTAAAGTCGGATTTACAACGCTCATCAATCTTATAAGAAAAAGAATCATTATTGTATATAACAATGTAGTTCTCATCATCGGATTCGGCAAAGATATTTTAATTTTTCCTATTAACTTTTTCGATATTGTTGCGGACTTTACCGTGGGTTCCATGGAGCTCTTGTTCAGTGTTAATTGTGTCATTATTAGAGTTAGAGCTGGGAATTTGTTTCAACAGACTCTTAGGATGTGAATGTCTTCATTATTACCTGATCTTATCATTACATAGCAGTTTCCCAGGTTATACCCTTACCTTTCTAAGAGCTTTCTCAGTTTCAGACGAATTATATTCCTCCATCGTAAAGGCGTGGTTTTGTTCATTTCCTGTAATAAGTTTACTACGAAAGGAAAAATGTCAAATAGACTAATACGTCTGTATTAAGAAG
This sequence comes from Tanacetum coccineum, assembly GCA_026074375.1. Taxonomy (NCBI): domain Eukaryota; kingdom Viridiplantae; phylum Streptophyta; class Magnoliopsida; order Asterales; family Asteraceae; genus Tanacetum; species Tanacetum coccineum. The sequence goes on from BQNB010024172.1 coordinate 15,004, forward strand.
ACTAAATTCTCCGTATTGATGTTAAAGTCGAATATACGCTGTATTGGTTTTAGTAAAAAAAATACCCTTGTATCCAAAAAGTATGAATACGACGTATGCAACTGGTGGAAAATCACCATTCAAGATCATATGCTAAAGATCTAAATCTTTTGCTTTCACATAAGTTTCAAATCTATTTTTCCAATAAATAAAATGATCACTTTCAAAAAGAGGTGGTCTTTGCATAGATTGCCCTTCTAGATATTTATCCGAATCCATAGATCGATTCAAGCTTTAATGTACAATATACGTTAAAGATCTTGGGTGACCTTGGCTTCTGATACCAATTGTGGAAACTAGAAAGGGGGTTGAATAGTTTTTACCGTTTTAAAATTAAAACTTAGATTGTCGACTTATGTGAATTCAAGAGATATACACAAGTGTATATGATAGCGATGCAATAAGTAAGTAACTAATCTACGAAATATAAACAAGTAAAGATAAGAAAGATCAAACCGATGACACAATGATTTATAGTGGTTCGGCTACGAAGCTCCTCTTCGCCCTACTCCACTCCCCAAGTACCCAACTTGAGAGTTATCTTCACTATGTCAACAAGCTCCGATATAAGCGGAGAAAACCGTACACGTCTCTTACACTTTTTCCGGTACTAAGCTAAATATCGAGTTCTACTTAGAGATAGAACCAATCTAACACACTATGTATTTTATGGCCTAAAAACTAACCTATCATACACATATGATACCCACAACACACAACATAAGATATACAAGATGAATGATTATCACAAACGTGATGACACAACTTAACTAATAACACTTGAAGCTTGACGTCTTCTTGAGTGTTCTTCACTAAAGAGTTAAATGAGTTGATCACTTGTAATGGATTATGTAACAAGTTTAATGATCAAAGAAAATATAAAAGATAAAATATGTATGAGAAAAATATTTGTCAAGAGTTATCTGAAATGAAAGAATGAGGTTGGTATTTATAGGCAACCTTTTGAAATTTAAATCTGTCCCAGGGGAACCAAACGTGCGACTCACGGATCCCCCATCTCCTGGATCCGTCCAGTGCTTTTGGTGGATCCGTGGGTGGAGCTGGGATAATATTTGTCATTTTGTGATTAACCCCAAATCTATACAAAATATTGTTTTGTACTTATTAAAACTAGTTTAATGGATTCTTCTAGAAGAAAATATTTCTTATCACCAATAAGGAAATATATTCTTGATTTGGAAAGATTTGAAAAGATTGTTTCCACTTATGGTTAATCTTATTTTGTCTTACATGATTAATATAACTAGCTTATAATTAATCATGTGTTAGCTTAAATCATTTGATTAGAAAAGATTTATGCAAATGATAATATTTTTCTTTGATCATTAACTATGTTTAATAATGTCATATTCATACCTTAAGTGATTTGTCGGCGTCAAGTAAACTTTCGACTAAATAACTTGTTTACGTAAACTTTTACGTAGTATGACATTATATTTGTTATTATCAAAACATGAAGATCATTAAATATAAATATCATTTTTGCGCGAATATTTGTATTAACAATTTTGAAAGGTAATTTGCTTGAGTTAGCCTTATAATGATACTGTATAAGTTAACAGAGTAACATCACAAACCAGACAAAAGCTGTTTATGTGGTGGGAAAATATGACTCTTCTAAGTCTTTCCTAAGTCCACCTTCCATCACACAAAAGATATCCAAATCTCCTTAAATTCTGTGGAAAATTCCTAGAAAGCACTAACTTTTATTTTATGTGTACCACTACAAGTTGATCCATATCATCCCTTCTCCCAACTAGTACAATACAAGTCATGCCAATACATCCTAAAACCAACAATTGGACAAACAAAAACTATTGAAACAAGAACTCAATATGCAAATATATTTATATATAACGCCTCCGCATCCTGAACAAATACAGGTACAGTGGGGGGAAAAAGAATGTATAACTAAATCACCCCCGTTGGTAACCAAAAAGTACTTAAAATATATGTATCATGAAATGTTACATTAAAGTTCATCCAGCTTCTCGTATGCAATTACTAGGCAATAGATACCTATACGTGTCAGCATTTTCTAATAGATACGAAGGAAGATGGACTGCTGAATAAGAATGGGGGATCGGACCCATCTTCGCTATAATATCCTTAAAAGTGTACTATTCGAGAAGCATATCGTATAAGTCATCACCACTGCAAATCACATTTTGAATCCTTTTTGGCTCAAGAAAATGAGAGAATCTAACTCTGTCAGTGTGGCTATAAGCTTTCATCTTAAATACAAAATCGGCTAATTTTTCTAAAACAAAAGCTACAATGCCACCCTGAATCCGCCAATAAGTAGTCTGTTTGGCGGTAATGAGCATATCTTGTTTTACCCCTTTGGTACTCATGAACCGAAGCTCTCTAACTGCCATGATCTACATTAAACTCAAAAGAGTACAGATATTTATTCATATTTAAATGAACAATTGGTGGAGGGCCGTCACACCATCTCAAAAGATCGATAGTATGAGCACTAGGAATTTCATCAACGTCAGACATTATCAACAAATCTCCATCTTCTATACCGGCTATTCTAAGAAGATGATCAAGCGCTACTCGTTGATAAGCTTCTTCAATAAAAGGGTTTTCACCCTTTCTAAATCTTCCACCAATTGTGCCATAAGTTAGACGGGATTCAACAAAATCAAATCTTTCTCGATTATTTGAAAAGTAATGAGGTTTTGGTATGCTTGTGATAGTAGAGTTGGTTTCAAGCAGCACAAACTGAGTGATATAAGGATGAAGCTCTTTCCATCTAATTGTAAGCATGTCAATTTCATTATTGAACAGAACTGCATCATATACCTTTTTGGGATATTCACGTACCTCCCAACCATGGAGCTTGCATAGTGAAGCCATTGAACCGTTTTCATGATAGTAATGAGGAATGTAGACGAAAGGCTTAGGGGGCGATTTCCATAGAGGTCTTAAAAAGTAGGTGATCTTTTGTCCATGGAAGTAAACACCTATGAAACCGATTGGAATGACTAGAAATAGTACAACAAACATCCGTATATCAAGGCTTTGCATCATGCAACGAATCCGAGCTATTCTACTTTCCTCCTAAAATTTTAAAACAATAGGAAACCGTTAAGCATCAACATGAAATTCTAACTTGATGATGAAAAGCCTAAAGCTGCATTCAGATCGAGACATTAACAATGAATATTTGCTTTTAATGGGAGATCTTTTTTCTATTATAAGATGAACATGCTGAATCCAAATAACACAAAATCGCATCTTGAAATGACAATCATCAACAAAACGTATCACAACATTGATAATCTGATTCTAATTATGCAAATAGCAATAATCACTTTCGAAATGCAAATCCCGACACCCATGAAAAAGATTCGTATCAAAACACATGTAAAAGGTATCATAAACCCTTCTTTATCTTGACGAAGTTTGGATTATATTCCAAGAATCAATACAAAAATCCTAATAAGGTTAAGAACTTGCAAGCCATTTAATACTTCAAATTCCTTAAACCATCAAATAGTACCCGACCAATAAGAATCAAACCAAAAATAAAGTTATCCAAATTAACCCATACCCAATTGTTTTAAGATTAATCCCACAATCATCAATTTCAAGTTATTTCACTCATGAATAATCATACAAGCACGTTTAGCAACGCAAACCCGAACACCTTTCATACTAATTATCCATTATATCAAAATGCGATAAACGAGTATTCAGAATTGCATTTGCAAAACAGCTTTTTATAAAAGGTCTCATACTTTTTCAAAACTTCCCGAAAACATACACCTTTTTTCAAATGGTTAGACAACATTTTTTTCTTTTCTTTCCAACATTTTTACCTACTAATTCACAGGTTTTGAGCCCACGCCATCCCCTTACACTAGTTTCCGCAAACACAATAATAAGATAATCTCCAAAACTAGGAATTATCACAAACACAATACCCAGTCGCATCAATTTATCCAAAATAAACCAATATCACAAATTTCAACAAAAAGCAAAGATAATACCTGACCACAAACATCGTCCCAATAATCATCCTTCTTTTTAGAAGAGGCTCAAATCAGCAATTTTAGTAAACAAATTGCTGATTTAAGCCCCTACAATCCTAAGGAGGGCTTATTATCGGATTTCTCTATTATAAAAAAATCAGCACAAACCCTGATCAAATATAAGAACAAATACCAACTTCCTTAAAAAAACACATATTTTATAAAAATAAATGACCACCCCAAAATCTGACCAAGATTTAAGGGGCTCCTTGTACGATAATAATCCCCACTAAATTATAGCCGTTTCTTTTGCTTCAATGGTTATGAAAAAAAACAATTGATATAGATAAATAGTCCTCTAACCCGCCTAACGGGCGGGCTACTTTCGTAATAATATTCTGCACTTATTGAAATAAACAAAAGTATGTGATCTCCAAACACATGAACAAAAACTACATATGTGAATAGCAAGCGCATTAGTCTTCTGACTTTAGACACAGAGTCAATAGTCATAATCACTACTATAGAAAATGCTAAAAAGAACGGTGAAAAAGCCTCATAAAGATCGGTTTCCCTCCGCTCTAACAAAGGGTGATCTATTTAAGAGGATACATATATAAATCGGTTGATAACCGATCTTTTTAATGTTACAGAAAGAACGGCTATATGCAAAAAAGCGTTCTATCTAATGCTATCTAGGTGATCCGTTTGGTGGGTTCTGTTGGATTAGTTAGATCGGTTTTTGACCGATCTAATCAACATAATATAATTACTCTTAAATAGTACAAAAGTTTGAATTCCGAGAATTTAATTGATAAATGCTAAATTGCATATAATAATTACCCGGGATTTTGCCAAATAAAAGCCATAAAAATGCCAAAAGAATAGAAAAATGTGTGCTTTTGTGTCTATTGTGCAGGAAAGGATGCAATGAAAGATGGAGTAACAATTCTTTCTTCATGAAAGAGATGCTTTTCAGGGGTGTGGTAAGACTCCCTAAGTTCTTCATCCATTTGTCTAGTACGATGGACTCTAGGTAGATACTCTTTAGTTGCGTTGGTAGTCCATTTATGTTCATGATTTCACCTAAAGGTAAATGACTATGACTTAAATAAGCAAAAATAAAAATAGTAATGATATAAATCTAATGAGATTGTTCATTATTTACTAGATGTGGGTGTGCGGTTTTGCTGACTCAAACACAAGGAGAAAAAATAGTATTAATAGTAGTAGTCAGCAAACACTTAAAGCACAACCTATGTTATGATAATGCTACTAGATGAATGGAACAAAAAATGCATAATAACTATTCTTCATGAGACCTAATGCATTAAGAAAAAATGTTTTGCCTTGTGTATTAACAATGTGTTAACCAACCCTTGATTTGAAAGTCTTAGAATAGAATTGTTCAAAAATCACAACTTGGGTTTAGGCAAAAAAGATTTTTGGCCAAATCGCTTCCAATTATGCTTTTCACAGGTTAATAATGATTTATACATTGCTATATCTTAGTAATCTAATTGTGTCGAAAATAGTATGTAAAAATTAAAATCCCTAAATTAGTCTTAATTAAGTCAAAATGAAACCCTATACACAAAATAAGAGAAATATAAAATGAAAACACTTACAATAGTTTTGTATATCTAGAGTTGATGATAAATTGTAAGTAGAATCTTGTAATTAATTGCTCTAATGAGCCAAATTGTGTATTTTTTTTATGAGGGTTACTTAGTGTTTGAGTTCGTGGGTTAGTATTGTATAAGAAATAATTATGGACCTAATTTTTTTATAATATTTATTTACCCGTGATATGAGACGTTACGGATCTACTAAATAACGCATACGGATCTCCGATATGGTGGATCCGTAGGTCCGCAGTCCTCCAAAAAATACAAATAAAGTTAATTTTAAGCAAATTGAGATAATGGGATGTTATGTGTTTTTATGCATTGGAGTGGTATACTTACTATTAGGAGTATGTGAAATCAGTTTTCTGGTAGTAGACATCCAAGTTGGAGTGAACCGAACAACTTTGTCCAAAGAATTTCTCAATTGAATCAACGTAGTAGATCCTACAAGATTGTGTTATCTTTTTAGCATAAGTTTAACCATTACTAATAACACAATCATTTATGAACATTTAGACTTAACAAAACATCGTCAACACAAGTGTGAGTTGCAATTCAATGATTGTCCTTTTCGTCTTTTTCTAGATATATCAGAAATTCAGGTATGTATTTTATAGATCATCTGAAAGACGAGCATGAATGCTAGAAGGCAGGGATAGGTATATCAACCGAGAAACCTGTGAACCCTTTAAGTGTTCCTTCTAATGTGAAGTCAAGTTCAAATGGTTGCCCTTGAAAATGGGTGTTTTTTATGGAAACTGATACTAATTAAGAATGCCATTGCTGTTGATAGCAGTTTTCCCAGGTTTAGAATTCATTTTGCCTCCAAATGTGTTTGTTGTTCCTCATCTATTCCGTATTTCGTACGCTAGGAAGTCGATCTAAACTGTAATTATATCGCTTGAACCGAAGAGAGCGATGCGAACAGTTCAGGAGGCCACATATCAAACCCTTAGTTCAGTGCCGGGAAGATGCCGAGAATGGCCGTGTCTATGGGTATTACCGGTCTTAGTATGAATCTATTGCAAAATCATTTATGAACATTTAGACTTAACAAAACATCATCAACACAAGTGTGAGTTGCAATTCGATGATTGTCCTTTTCGTCTTTTTCAATCAATTTTTTTAATTTCATTTATTGACGATACATGTAGATTTTAGAAAATATATATGGTCATTTTATTGATATTTTTTTATCTAGTAAGATTTGAATCTCGTTTATGTTCATGATCGGAAGTTTTGTATTTGGAACTATTAATGAGAATTATCATCTTTTGAATAATGAATAATTGCTTCATTCGAGTTTCCGCTACGATATATTGTTATGTTGAAGAGGTGATCACTGGATACCATGATAAAGTTCCATCATTACCTAATCATAATCCTTAAATCACTCTATACTTAAAATGACTTTACGTTTATAAAAAAAAATGAAGAACACAAGAGACAAAAAATAAAATATAATATAGAAAAAAAAAAAAAAAAAATGAAAGAAAAAAGAAATAAATAAATAAAGAGGTACCGAAAAAAGTACAAATAGAGAAAGAAAAAAAAAAAAGAAAAAAAAAAAAAGGAAAAAAGAAGAAAGATAGAAAATTATAAAAAAAAAGGGGAAAAAAAGGAAAAGAAAGAAAAGAAAAAAAGAGAAAAAAAGAAAAGAAGAACAAAACAAAAAAAAGAAAAGAAAACAAGAAAATTGTGAAGAAAAAAAAAATAGAAAGAAAAAAGAAAAAGAAAAAAGTTAAAGAAAATGGAAAAAAAAGCAAAAAAAAAGAAATATGAAAAAAAACAAAAAAAAAGAAAAGAGAAAAAAAGAAAAAAACCAAGAGAGAAACGTAAAGAAAAAAGAAAGAAAAAAGTTAAAAGCAGTAAAAGAAAAATAAATGAAGTAAGAAAAGAAAAACAAAAAAAAAAAAGAGAGAAAAAAAAAAAAAAACAGATAAATGGTAATAAGAATCAAGATTGAAGACAAAAAACTCACCCACACAAAAACAAGACCACAACAAAACATAATCTGCCCAAAAGACCAAATATAACAGGTCAAAACCTAAAAAAAAAAACAAAGAAGAAAATAAAAAACAATCAGTCGCAACCAACAAACCGAAGCAAAGAACCCGAAATCCCCAGCCCCCCGTTATCGAAACACAGTAGGAAGAAGATACAACAAAAAACCACCAAAAAAAAAAACAAAAGAAAAAAAAACGAAAGAAAAAAAAACCAAAAAAAAAAAAAAAGGAATACAATATCAAAAAGAACAGAAGTAAGAAACAGAAGGTCAAGAAAAAAAAACAAAACAATAAAAAAGATTGAGAAACAAAACAAAAAATCACAAAAAGAAAAGAGAAAAATGAAACCGGAATAAAACAAAGGATAAAAGAAAAAAAAAGGAAAAGGAACAAAAAGAGGGGAAAAGCAATACAAAAAAAACAAAAAAACAAAAGTATACCAAAAAATAAAAGCAAATAAAAAACACAAAGGTAAAAAGAAAGGGAAAAATAGACAGACATAAACAATCTAAACAAAAAGAAGGCAGAAAAGACAACTATTGCAAAAGGAACAAAACAAGTGCACAACAACCGCAATCGACCATATAAAAGCGTCCCGATAAAAACCCAAAACACCCATAACACCAACCTAAACACAAAAAGTAGAGCAAAAAACAACTTACCCAACCGCCACAAAGATGAAAGAAAAACACAAACAAGAGACCCTCCCAGACCAACCAAACGCACACGCCCCACACACAACACAAAAAACGGAGCACAAGCACCCCCGCCAGCAACCGCAAGCGTGCGACAGCCCCAACCGCACCAAAAACCCGACAACAAGCAAACTAAACAAAGCCGACAACAACTGATGCCAACAAAAAAAACAAAAGAGACAATAAGAAACGCGAAAACAAATCCACAAACAAAAAGCAACAGACAACAATGAGAGTTAAAGGAAAACTGACAACCAAAGAAAAATCGGTCCACCGCGAAAACCAACATAAAAAAAAACGCTCAACAAGCAACAAAACAATAAAAGAAAAAAAACAAAACACGCAAAGAACGAAACCAAAAAACGACTACAAATAAAAAATGACACCTAAACAACAAAAAAGGAAAAAACAAAAACACCATCAAAAAATCACATAAACAGCAAAGTAATGAGACGAACAAACGTAAAAAGCAAATGAGAGAAAACGATAAAACACTAACAAAACAAAACCCACAAACAAGAATAGAAAAAATAAGAATTAATCGGCACAAAGCACAAAACCCAACAGTACAAAACAAACACACTACACATCTAAATCAACAACCCGCCAGCCAATCCAGACAAGCAACCAAACCAGGCGGAAGACACAATGCGAGATTCCAATCCGCCAAAAACCAAAAACAACAAACCACCAGACCTACAAGCAGAACTAACGAAGCCCCCACAAACCCAAAAAATCCACACCACACAGAAAAGCTGGTAAAAAAGACATGGTACAAAACAACAATCGAAAACATGAGAAACAAAAACTATCATACTACCTCCAACCGAACCAAAACAAAAAGCAACCCAGACAACGTGAGTGCACCACAAACACAATGTACGCACCAAAACGAACACACAAACCAAACAAAAAACAATGAAACCCACGAAAACTCCCACAAGGAACGACAAACAGAAAAGCGACCATAGCTGAAAAATAGATTACACCATGAAACAACAACACAATAACCAATAAATAAAACTAAATAAGTAAAAATATAATAAAGGCAAAATAATAAAAAACAGGACAACACAAAGAAATAAAAAAAAAGAAAAAAAAAAAAAAAAAGAGAAAGAACAAAAAAACGAATACAAGAAAGAAAAGGAAGAAAGAACCAAGGAAAAAAAAAAAAAAAAGAAAAGAAAAAGAATAAAAGTGAAAAAAAAAAAATAAAAAACAAAGAAAAAAAAAAATAAAGAGAGAAAAGAAAAGAGAAAACAGAAAAAAAAAGAAGAAAAGGGAAGAATGAACAAAAGATGAAAAAAAAAGAGAATAAAAACTAAAAGAAAAAGGAATAAATAAGAAAAATAAAAAATAAAAAAAAAAAGAAAAAAAAGAAAGATAAGAAAAGAAAAAAAAAGGGAAACAAAAAAAAAAAATAAGAAAAAGAGAAAAAATACAACAAAAGAAAGAAAAAATAGGAGGAAAAAAAAAATACAGAAAAAAGAAAAAAATGAAAAAAGTAAAAAACAATAAAACAATTATTAAAAAAAAAAAAGAAAGAAAAAAAAAGAAAAGAAAAGAAGAAAGAAAGAAAAGAAAAAAAGAAGAAGAAAAAAAAAGAAAAAGAAAGGAAAGAAAGACAAAAAAAAAAAATAAAAGAAAGAGAAAAAAATAAAAGGAAAAGAAGTTAAGAGGAAAAAGAAAGAATAATAAGAAAATAAAAAAGAAAGGAAAAAAAAATGGAAAAAGAACAAAAAGAAGTAGAAAAAAAAAGAAAAAAAAAAAAAAGAGGAAAAAAAAAAGAAAATAAAAAGAAAAAAAAAGGATAAAAAAGAAAGGAAAAGAAAGAAGAAGAAGTAAAGGAAAAAAGAGAGAAAAAAAGAAAAAAAAAAAAACAGAAAAAAAGGAAGAGAAAAAATAAGAGAAGAAAGTAGGAAGAAACGGAAGGAAAGAAGAAGAAAAAAGAGAAGAAGAGAAAAAAGAAAGAGAAAAAAGAAAGAAAAAAAAATAAAAAAAAAAGAGTAAATAAGAAAAAAAAGAAGAAGAAAAATAGAGGAATAAAAAAAAGAAAAGGAGAAAAAGAAAGAAAGAAGAAAAGAAAAAATAACTAATAAAAAATAAAATAGAAGAAAAAAAAAACAAGGGGGAAAGAAAGAAAGAAAAGGAAGAAAAAAAAAGAAGGAAGAGAAATAAAAAAGGAAAAGAAAGATAAAAAAAAAAAGTTAAAGAGAAAAAAAAAAGAAAAAAAAAAAAAAAAAAAAAAAAATATAGAAAAAAAAAAAAAAAAAAAATAAGAATAAAGAAAAAGAAAAAAAAAAGGAAAAAGGAAAAAAGGTGAAAAAAAAAAAAAAAGAAAAAGAAAAAGGATATAAAAGGAAAAAAAAAAAAAAGATAAGAGAAAAAAAAAAAAAAAAGAAAGAAGAAGAAAATGAAGAATAGTAAAAAAAAAAAAGATAAAAAAATAAAAAGAGAAAAAAGAAAAGTAAAAAAAAAAGAAAAGGAGAAAAGAAAGAAAAAGAAAAAATAAAAAAAAAAAAACAAAAAGAAAAGAAAAAAGAAAAAAGGGGAAAAAAAAAAAAAAAAAGAATAATAAAAAATGAATAGAAAAAAAGAGTATGATGAAAAGAAAAAAAATAAATAAAAAAAAGAGGGGGAAAAAATATTAAAAAAAAAAGGGAAAAAAGAGGAAAAAGAAAGAGAGAAAAAAAAGGAAAAAAAAAAAAGAAAAAGAAAGAAAAAAAAGAAAAAAAAAAAAGAAAAGAAAAAGAAAAAAAAAAAAAAGAAAAAAAAAAAGAAAGAAATAAGAAAAAAAAAAAAAAAAAAAATAAAAAAAAAGAAGAAAGAAAAAAAAGAAAAAAAGAATAAAAAAAAAGAAAGAAAAAAAGGAAAAAAAAAAAAAAAAAAGGGAAAAAAATAAACAAAAAAAAAAGAAGGAAAAAAAAAAAAAAAAAAAGAATGAAAAAAAAAAGAGAAAAACAAAAGAAGAAGTAAAAAGGAAAGGAAAAAAAGTAAAAAAGAAAAAAAGATAAGAAAAAAATAAAAATGAAAAAAAAAGAAAAGAAAGAGAATAAAAAAAAAGAAAAAAAAAAAAGAAGAAAAAACAAAAAAAAAAGAGGAAGGGAAAGAAAAAATAAGATGGAATAAGAGAAAAAAGAAATAAAGAGAAAAAAAAAAAAGAAAAAAAGAGAAGAAAAGAAGGGGAATGAAAAAGAGAAAAACAAAGAAAAGAAAAAAGGAGAAAAGAGAAGAAAAAGAAAGTGAAAAAAAAAAAAAAGAAGAAAGAGAAAAAGAAATGAAAGAAAGAAAAAAAGAAAAAAAAAATTAAATAAAAAAAAAAAAGAAAAAAAAAGAAAAAAAATAAGAGAAAAAAGAATAATAAAAAAAAAGAAAAAAAAAAAGAAAAAGAAAAATAAAGAAAAAGAAAAACAAAATAAAAAAGAAAGGAAAAAAAAAAAAGAAAAAAAAAAAAAAAAGAAGAAGAAGAAAAAGAATAAAGAAGAGAAGAAAACAGAAAAGAAAAAAAAAAGAAAAAGAAAGAAAAAAAAAAAAAAAGAAAAAAAAAAGGAAAAAAAAAAAAAAGAAATGAAAAAAAAAAAGGGAAAAAAAAAAAAGGAAAAGAAAAAAAAAAAAAGAGGAAAAAAAAAAAATAAAAATAAAAAAAAAAAAAAAAGGAAAAGAAAAAAAAAAAAAAAAATAGAAAGAGAAAAGAGAAAAAATAAAAATGAAAATGAAAAAAAAGGGAGGGGAGAAAAAAATAAAAAAAAGAAACAGTAAAGAAAAAAAAAAAAAAAAAGAAGAAAAAAAAAAAAAAATAAAAAAAAAGAAAAAAAGAAAATTAAAAAATGAAAAAAAAAATAAGAAAGAAAGAAAGAGAATGAAGAGAAAATAAAGATAGAGAGAGGATAAAAAAAAGATAAAAAAAAAAAGAAAAAAGAAAAAAAGAAAAAAAAAAAAAAAGAATAAGAAGAGAGAAAAAAAATAATAAATAAAAGAAGATGGGAAAAGAAAACAATAAATAAAAGAAAAAAAAAGAAAAAAAAAGAAGAAAAAAAGAAAAAAAAGAAAAAAAAAAAAAAGGAAGAAAAAAAAAGAGAGAAAAAGAATAAACATATAAAAAAAGAGGAAAAAAAAGAAAAGAAAAAAAAAAAGAAAAAAAGAAAAATAGAAGTGAAAAAAAAAAACAAAAAAAAAAAAAAAAAAAAAAAGAGGAGGAGAAGAAGATTAAAAAAAGAAAAAAAAAAAAAAAGAATAAAAAAGAAAAAAAAAGGAAAAGAAAAAAAAAAAAAAAGGAAAAGAGAAAAAAAAGTAAATAAGAAAAAAAAAAAAAAAAATATAAGAAAAAAAAAAAAAAAAAAGAAAAAATGAAAAAACAAAAAAAAAAAATAAGAAAAAAAAAAAAAAAAAAAAAAAAAGGAAAAAAAAAAAAAAAAGAAAAAAAAGAAAGAAGAAAAAAAAGAAAAAAGAGAAGAAAATAGAGGAAGAATAAATAAAAAAAAAAAAAAAATAATAAATAAAAAAGAAAAAAAAGAAAAATAAAAAAAAAAAGAAAAAAAATAGGTAAAAGGAAAAGAAAAAAAAAAAAAGGAAAAAAGAAAAAGAAAAAAAGAAAAGAAGAAGAAAAAAAAAGGGAAAAAATAAGAAAAAAAAAAAAAAAAAGGAAAAAAGATAAAAAAAAAAAAAAAATAACGAAGAAAGAAGAAAAAAAAGAATAAAAGAAAAAAAAAGAGGAGAAAAAATAAAAAAGAAAAAAATAAAAGAAAAATAAAATGAATAAAAAAAAAGAAAAATAGGTAAAATTAAAAAGAAAAAAAAGGAAAAAAAGAAGAAAAGAAAAAAAAAAAAAAATAAAGAAAAAAAAAAAAAAAAAGAAATAAAAAGAAATGAAAAATAAAAAAAGAAAATAAGGAAAAAAAAAAAAAAAAAAAGTAAAAAAAAAATAAAAAAAAAAAAAAGAAAAAAAAAAGAAAAAAAAGGGAAAAAAAAAAAAATAAAAAAAAGAAAAAAAAAGAATAGGAAAAAAAGAAAAAGAAAAAAAAAAAAAATAGAAAAAGGAAAAAAAAAAAAAAGAAGAATTGAGAAAGGAATAAAAGAAGAAAAAAAAAAAAAAAGAAAAAAAAAAAAAAAGAAAGAAAAAAAGGAAAAAAAGAAAAAAAAAAAAAAGTAAAAAAAGAGAAAGAAAAAAAGGGAAAAATAAAAAAGGGAAAGAAAAAAGAGAAAAAAAGAAAAAAATAAATATAAAGGAAAAAGAAAAAAAAAAAAAAAAAAAAAAAAAAAGAAATAAAGTGAAAAATCAAAAAAAAAACAATAAAAAAAGAAAAAGAAAAAAAAAAAGAAGAGATAGAAAAAGAAAGAAGAAAAAAGAAAAAGAAAAAAAAAAAAAAAAACACAAAAAAAAAAGGGAAAAAGAAAACAAAGGAGAAACAAAAAAGAAAAAAAAAAATAAAAGAATAGAAAAAAGAAAACTAAAAAAAAAAAAAAAAGAGAATAAAACAAAAGAATAAAAAAAAAGAAAAAAGGAAAAGAGAAAAAAAGAATAAAAAAAAAGAAAAATAAAAGAAAAAGAATAAAAGGAAAAAAGGATAGGAAATATGAGTGGAGAGAAAAAAAAAAATAAGAAAAAAAGAAGTAAACAAAACACAAGGAAAAAAAGAAGAAAAGAAAAAAAACAAAAAAATAAAAAAAGAAGGAAAAAAAAAGAAAAGAAAAAAAAAAAAAGAAATAAAAAAAGTAAGAAAAAGAAAAAAAAAAGAAAAAAAAAGAAAAAAGAGAGAAAAAAGAAAAAAAGAGGGAATAAAAAAAGAAAAAAATAAAAAGGAATTTAGAAAAAAAAGTTAAAAAAAAAAAAAAGAAAGGGAAAAAAAGAAACAAGAAAGGTTTTTAGAGAAAGAGAAAAGCGGAGAATAAGGTAAGGAGATTAAAAAAAAAAAGGAATGAAAAAAGGAAAAAAAAAAAAAATAAAAAAAACAAGAAAAAAAAAGATAAAAAAAGTATAAAAAAAAGAAAAAAAATGAAAAAATAAAAAGAAAAAAATAAAAAAGAAAAAGAAAAAAAAAAAAAGAAAAACAAATATGAAAAAAAGGAAAATAAAAAATAGGGAAAAAAAAAAAAAAAACACAAGAAGAAATAAAAGAGAGAAAACAAAGAAAAAAAAAAGGAAAAAAAAAAAAAAGAAAGAAATGAAAGAGGGGTGTTTTAGTAAATATATCCGTACAATATTATCTTCGGATGCAACTTTCTCGATAGACGATATTGGCCTCCTTTGGACGTTTTGCATTAGAAAGAGTGACGAATATCTTTATGTTTAGTTCTAGAGTGTGGTACGAGTTTTTACTTAAGACGAAACGCCTTTATTGTCACACATAATCGTACACATCGTCGAGCATATGCCGTAGTCGATGAGCGCTTGTTTCATCTATCGAGATTGTTGTGTACATTCCTTATTGTGCGAGATCTTATTCGGCTTCTGGTCCATGAGAAAGCAAGGGAAGGTTTTGTTTCTTAGCGAACCAAGATGTTAATCAAACATCCCATGGAACGTATAAAACGCACTAGTGCTTCTGCGATCAACCTAATCGCCCTCGTGTCGGATCCGCATAAAAACTACAGTTTCTATTCTGATACCGTTTCGGTTACAATAATACCTAAGAGCCTAGTTCCTCTAATATACCAAAATAATAGCGCTTAACGACTTCTAAATGTGGAAGTCTTAGGATTTTACTTGGAAACGCGCCATAGAAACACTAAACATAATATCGTGCCTACTTGCAGTTAAATAAAGTAAACTACCAATCATACCTCGATATTTAGAGCTATCCATGGAGTCGGCTTCATCGTCCTTAGTGAGCTTGATCTCTGTTGACTCGACTTCTTTGTGGCATTGGAATCTTCCCAACCCGAACTTCTTAACATCTCCTTGTAATGGGTAAAACTTAATTTATTTATTTGGTTGATTGAAAAATAATTCCGTCCTCCATGGTGTTTTAATTTGAAGACCCAAAAAGAAGTCCAACAAATATAAAAAACATTCGCCCCAACATACCATCACAAACTCGTCGTGCAATGATTTTTGCAAAATCATCACACAATGATTCTGACTCGTATGAACTAAAATATAATGTCGAGACATATATTTAAAACAATGATATGATGTATTTTTGATTTCTTAGTAAAAAGTGTCATAACGACCAATCCCATTTGAATACTCGTGTTTTATAAAAATGCTTTTAGTTTATCATACCAAGCTTTTTTTGAGCTTTCTGTAAGGAACCATACAAAGCCTTTTTAAAGTTTATAAAACATAGTTAGGTTTTGAAATCAATAAACCCAAGAAGTTGAGACAACGTAAACCACTTCGTTTAAAAAACCATTTAGAAAAGTACTTTTTTTAATCCATTTATATAATTTAAAATCATTTACACAACAATAGCAAGAAGTATTCTAATTGGACTCTAATCAAGCACCGGAGCATACTATCTTATCATCCATCCTATACATTCTTGTTGATTATATCCTTGTGCTAGTAATCTAGCTTTATTTCTAGATATTATACCATTTTCATCTAATTTATTTCTAAAGAATCATTTGTTTCCTATGACGGATTGACTTATAGGTAAAGGGACTAATTCCCAAACATCATTAGCTACAATTTTTTTTTTTTTTTTTTATTTTTGTTTAATTTAGTTCTTGCATAACTACAACCCAACTTTCATCTTTTAATGCTTTATTGACATTTTTTTGTTCTATTATAGATATAAAACAAAAGAAATTACTATGATTTTGGGCTTGAGATCTTAAGGTTCTTTGATTAAGATTTCCTATGACTTGATCTAGTGGATGATTTTTGGACTCTTTAATGTTAATGATTTCGTCAACTTCTATCGACTCATCTTCTTCGTTATTAGTATTTACTATTTTGGTATTCTTTCTAATGGCTTCTTCTTCACCAACATCATCATCAACCAATGTGATAATTTGGTAGGAGGAGGATGATAAATGCTTAATTGTATATGTAAATTACCCGGGATTTTGCCAAATAAAAGCCATAAAAATGCCAAAAGAATAGAAAAATGTGTGCTTTTGTGTCTATTGTGCAGGAAAGGATAAAAAGGACAAAAAGAAGAAAAACCAGTCAAAAACCGACAAGAAACGAAAGAGACAAGACAAGAGTGAAGAAACAGCCAAAGATCAAAGCCGGATCAACCCGACACAGCAAGAAAGAAAGACAAAGACCCAAAATGAAGTCAAAGGACTGAAAGTGACAAGTTCTCAAAGTCTCAAGGGCTTATTTGGAGTTTTAAAGTTAAAAGGACTAAAGTTGCAAAATGAAGAAAGTGTTTTATTAAAGAAGAAAAAAGAAGAATGGAAACACAAGGACTGAATGTGTCAAGTTGAAACTTGTGTTATAACTACATTTGGGCGGGGTGAAAGACAGGGACCAAAAGTGCATATACCCCAAACCTTCAAACACACGGACGCGCCCAAAACACCCTCTAACCGCCCCAACCGTTTTTCCCGCCAATTTCCATAACAAACCCAATCCCTGAAAAATCCACCCCCGCTCCCTTTCTCTTCTCTACCTCATTCATAAACCTCCTCCACCTCATCCAGCACACGTGTCAACCATCAATTGGTCCGAACACCTCACTACCCTCATCCAACGGCTATAATTAGCTCGCAAATGATCAACGGCTGTGATTTAATGGAAGCTTCATGAATCTTTCCCCTCTCCTCTTCTATTCTCTATAAATAGCAGCTCTAGGATTCATTTTTCAGTTGTTGTTTCTGTTTTTAATTTTTCAATTTGCATTTCTTCAATTTTAAGCAATTTTTCTTTCAAGCTTTCTAAATAAGCTTTAAGCTCTTGTACCTTCTCTTGTCCATCTTGTACTCCACAATTTTAGTAATCACATTCAGTTTCGAAGTTTCTTTGCTTTTGATTTCAATATTAAGTCGATTTTGATCAATAAGCTCTCAATAAGCTCAATTGAGCTTATTCCTGTTCATAAGCTCAAGTTTAGTTTAAATCCTGTTTTAGATATTCATTTTCTCAATCTAATTCCATTTAAATCAAAAGGATGATCACTTAAGTGCATTTGAGTTCAATTTGAAGGATCAAAGGATAAATAAGCTTAAATTCAGCTTATTGTGGTTTTTAAGGTTAGAGGCTTTTGGAAGCCATTAGGAACACTTAAGCTACTTCACTTGGATAGCTTAAGTGTGAAGACTCTTCAATCTCAGGTTACATTTTCTACATCTCATTTTTTTAGCATTTATAGCTTATATCACATTGCTTATTTTTCTAAACTCTCATGCTTAATTCCTATTCATTTAGCTTAATTAGCTTGAAGTTGTATTAGTCATGTTCTGTTTTAGTTTAAAATCAAGTTAGAATTTACTATTTTAATTCTGTCATAACTAGTAATAGTATAAGCTACTAGAGAAACTAGCTTATTATCACTAATAAGCTAGGCATTTAAAAGTTTAAACAGCTTTATTAGTTTAGTATAAATAAGAGTAGCTATAAGGTTTTAGCATTTAAGCTTTTAAAATAGATTTTAAGTAGACTCAAGTTTAGACAGATTAGATTAAGGAGTGTTTGGATCTAGGTTTCTTTGACTCTTAAAGTCAACATTACCTTGTCAAAACTTTTCATTTAGTTGTGTTAGGGAATTAAACTAAGTTTAGAACATATTTTAAAAGTTAGTAAGTAAAATTCAAAAGTCTAGAGTTTAAAAACCTTGTTCTTGCACCAGGACAGTTTTTGTGTTCAATCATTAATAGAGATTAAAGATTCAAGGCAAGTTAGAGCCAAAGTTTAGTTAATACAGGATTTTATACATGTAATGAGTTAGTTAAGTCATTATGAAGTAGAGTTTAAACCTATATTTTTGTTCCTTGCACATTGCATCAGCAACAACAGGTTAAGACTGTTGTTGCTTATCACATTCCTTGAATTTCTTTTTAGTACAAGTAAAAGGAGTTAGGATTAGATTTTTAGAAATTCAAAAGTCTCTAATTAGCTTAATTCATTTCATCATTTAGTTTTCAACTTTAAGCATTTTAACTAGCTTATTTTTTCCTGTCTAAAGTAGCTAAACAGCATATTTGAATTTCAGCTTATTGCAATTTGAATTTTCATTTTTAGTTGATATATTGAAAATCCTTTTATCTAGGTTGATTTAAGATAGTTAGGGTAGCTTATTGTCAAAGTTGCAGCATCTAAAGTTCAGTAATAAGCTCTTTAGCTTATTAGAAAAAAGCTCAAAAACAGTTTCATAAAAACTTTGCACTTTTTCATCTTAATTTTCTTGTTAAAGTTGTTAATACTAGGCTAATCTTTGTTTAGAATCCTTTAATACACATCTTAAGCTACAAGTAGCTTCTTTTAGTTTCTAGTGTTCAATTGGTTTATAAAAATTAGGGCTTTTAGTTCCAATAAATTTCTGCACCTTTTTAGTTTTTAAAAACCATTTTTTTATATTTTTCCAGTTTAAGTTGTAATTTTTAGGAATTAAAATAGACTTAAGTTAATTTCTTTTCCTTAAAAAAATCATAAAAAATAGAAAAATAGTTAAAAAATTAAAATTCTTTTTGCAATAATTTTCTTTTTAAATCTAGAATTTTTGAAAAATAAAAACAAATTTTAGTGATAATTTTTAGAAAAAGTTTATTTTTGTTAATTCATTAATCTTTAGAAATTCATAAAAAATTCAAACAGAGATAAAAAATTCCAATTCTTTTTCCTAAAATTTCTTTTTTAAACATTTGTAATTTTATGGTATAAAATTCCGTTAAAAGTTGTGACTTGAGATTTTAATCTTCAGTATTTAGGCTCGCGGTTTTTACTTCTCGTACATTTTAATTACCGATCTAGTTAATTGTTTTTAATTCGTGCTATTATATTTGTAGTGGGGTAATCAATAATTTCAAAAAATCCTTTATCAATCTTACACGAATCTGAATTATTCAAAATCTCAATTCACGATTTCGTGGGGACACGACCAGTAGTACAATATTTCCGCGGATAAAAATATCCATATTCTTTCCTTTAGTTAATTTTTACCTCTATTTCTCTTTGATTAGAAGTATTTTGGAAAGAAATTTTTACGGGATTACTACTATACTATATAATTTTTTTGTTTGCTACCACACATCAAATTATGGCGCCGCTGCCGGGAAGTCGTGAACGATTGTTGAAGAATATCGTTGAAGTAAGTTTCGTAGATCCTTCCTTTTAAGTTTATTTTTGTTATTTTTGTATAAAAATATAAAAAGTTCATTAATTCGATTCCTATCGAATTAGTAAAAATAATAATAATAATAATAATAATAATAATAATAATAAAAATAATAAAAATAATAAACATTTGGATACTAGCTATCTATCTTAAACCATTCCAAAAAAAACAACAAAACAAATCGTGAAGTACTTGCGAATACCCTGACCTTTACGTTTACAAAACTAAAAGGTGAGTTATCGTAAAGGAAAAGTGATAGACTCTCTAAGGTCGTCATATGCGGCTCGCTAAGCTTTTCCCGCTCACTTGTGCTTAGACCTTGAGACTTATCGTGAAGCTTGTAAATAAAGCCGATTACCAAAAATATATTTTTGTTTTCAATCTTAATAAAAACTAAAATTGTAAATTTCCCCAAAAAAGAATCTTCTCAATCTCAAATACTTAATTATCATTATGTATATACGGAAAGCTAAAAATATTCTTCTTATTCCTCTTATTTGTTTAATTCTCATTTTCCTTATCCTCGATAATGTTTAATTCTTATGGCGCCTAATCGTTCAAAATCCCTTTATGCAATCAAAGAATGTTCAACTTGTGGAAGTTGGTACACTAAAGAGTGTTGTTCAATAGGAAATCTTAATGACCAGATAATTGTTCCCGACTCTTCTCTGCATTGTGCGGTTTGTGGAACCCCGGTCGATGGTCCGTATTGTCATGGATGTACTCTTATACGTATGAAATTCGAAAAAGATTTTTTTACAAATTGTGTTGATAATGGTTTTTCCAAAAACTTCAAGATACTCCGAATCATCCAAACAATACCAACGTTGTTAATGCTCCTCATGAGGTAGGTTGTTGATCAAGACCCCGGTGTAAAAATAAGCCACAAAACCTCCACAACGGGTTTTATCCTTGTTTTCAATGCGGAAGGACAAACGAATTCCCGCATTGCCCGTGTTCGACTTGTGCGAGGTGTGGTTCAAACCTTGTTAATGGAGATTGCTTCAACTGTAGTACTTATTCAAGTGCTAACAATACTCTAAATTATTACGACAATACTCCAAATTATTCCGATTACCCTCTACAGCCCGAGTACCAGACGTACTCTTGCGAATAATGTGGGAATGATGCTCATTATGGATATCCGTGTCCATCATTTGTTCCGGACCCGTGCTACAATCGAAATTTTGATTGTTTCCCACATGATTCACAAACTCTTCCACAACAATATCAGACTCCTCCGGTAGCAAGTATGGAAATGCTACATGCTCAAACGGATCTTATAGAAGCTATGCAAGACTTCTTGAAGAAGTATGATCACATACCTCATAATGAAAAGAGCATCAAGTTATTGCTTGCTGAGGAGAAATTTTTGAAGATCAAGCAAGTTGTGGAAGAAGAGCAAACTCAACCTGAGTATTTGCAAGAATTGTTGCAAAGTCTTCTTAAGGATTTACAAATCCTTAATGAAATTCAACCACTAAAGCAAGAAACTCCTAACCAAATTCAGAAAGATCAAGAAGAGAAGAGAATTGCGGAACTGCTTGCTGAGGAGAGACTTCAAAAAGCTAATCAAGCCTTAAATGAAAGTCAATCTCCTCAAGAAATGAGAATCCAAGATTTGGAGATTCAGAAGCAGCAGTGTTTAGAAGAGATAAAAGAATGGATGAATGATTTAGGAATAAGAGAATATCAAAAGGAGAAGATCGATATTGATTATAGAAGAAAATGTGAAGATAAGATTTATGAGCTTAAGGATAAATTCAATGGTCTAAGCATTGAAATTCGGAAAATCATACAAGAAGCAAAAGAGCTTAGAGAGTCTGAAGCAAGAGCTCGAAGTAAGAAGATTTTCATTGACGATGATGACGATAATTTGGGATTTTATGCGGTTCATCCGAATATGATTCACACTTCCGTTTCGCAAAACGTAGAGCCTAAGGATTCACTCATAATGGGAGACGGGCATATTAACACTACTCCGGAAACGGAGACGATTAGTGTTGAGACCCTTGTTTCAAACCCAAGTGAGTCCGATGACTTTAGTTTGGGGGAGTGTAATTTGTTCGACATCGATGATTCCTATTACGAGAAGTCCACGAGTAGACTTGCTCATCTTGCTCCGATTTCACCGGAAATCGTTGAAGCTTGTGTCGATGACGATGATACCGACGACTATGACGATTATGATGACAATTTTTATGATTGTGTTGATATTGAGGAGGACGGAGGAGAGATTGATCTCGACATTTCTAAGATCGTTGGACTTTTCCTCTTGGAGAAATTAGTCGAAAGTTATCTTTTAATTGAAAAGATTAACACTTTTAATCTCTCTCCTCCTATTCCGATTTCTCCTATATTTTGCCCCTCCTCTACTATCCCCGTTGTGGATCTTGATTTGCCTTTAGAGGAGGCGGATGTGCCTAGTTTTTCGGATGACTCGATACTACGGGGTATCGAGAGTGACCGTGATTCAGGGGAGGACACTACTTCTATTGATGATTTACCTCTTGATGACTCGATGATTCTTTCCGAGTACGAGTCATTTACTTTTGATGACGAGCCCGTGATGGCTGAAGTTAATGTTTTTGATGAAATTAACACAAGTGAACTTTCTTACCCGGGTATAGGTGAAAATGTTGTTTTAGATGAAGAGGAAGATACCTTCACATTCACTACCCGATCTTTTCTACCATTTGTCACCTATCCCGAGGTTTTACCCACATCTTACTCCACGGGGAGTGAAGATAAAGTTTTTAAACCGGGTATTTTTGATAATGAGCCTTAAAGGATAGAAGTTCTTTAAACTCTTGAGGTTTTCTGACCACTACATCACACCCCTAATGGACTTTAATGTTACCAAAGCATTTTCCGGGTTTAGATTTTCACTTTTGAAAATCTTTTCTAAAAAGTTTGTTGAATCCGGAATAAAAAATGCTACGGTATATCTTTCGTACTTAGTTTGGGGAGGTTTCCACCTCTTGGAATTTCTTCACCATTGCTATTATCCTCCATAATAAACTAGTTTGGGGAAAGAGTCAAGCGAAGGGGACTCTATAATAAACAAGCGCTTCGTGGGAGGCACCCCATGTTTCCTTTTATTTTACTTTGCATTTTCTTTCTATTTTCTTTGCTTCCCAAGGTCAAATCAATTCGGGGGCAGAGAATGATGTACTCGGTTAACAAAAACTAAGCCGTTTTAGAGATGTTTTTGAGCTAACAATGAAAAAGATGAGAGGAAGCTTGTTCTTTTTCGTTTCTTGTTGGTTGTTTGTGATTTTTGTCTAGGTTTTCCGGATTTTGGAAGCTTCATGGTTCAAAATTGTGGAAGGACAAAGCAATTCCCACAATTTCCATTGATGGTCTCAATGTCTCTTCTCTTCATAAAGAAAATCTCTTATCCTTGTTCTTTATCGAACTAAATTATTTCTTTTGGCATGACCATTATATTTTGTTAAAGATTCCTTTTGACCCTTATTTTTAAACTTTGAGGACAAAGTTTCATTTTAGTTTGGGGAAGGATATCTTCGATATTGACTTGCACTTCACGCAACCTTGTTTGAATCTTTTTGAATTACCTTTTTGAGAAAAAGTGAGAAATTTTAAATTTTTGCTTACAAGAAAAGCTCAAAAGAAGCTTAGTTGGAAAGAAAAAACACCACTTTTTGGTAGTCCGTTGGTGAGAAATAGGAGTTAATTTTGACTTGACCGGGTGAAAATGCCCTAGCTAGTTCTTTAACCTACCTTTTGTGGGGCCAAGCTTTCACAAATCCTATTGCTTTGGATTTTAAAATGTGAAGAACAAGAAATGATGTAGTTAAATATAAGTGTATTTGTTTAAGCAAGGTTTATTTGGAAAACCTAAAGCTTATATGAATGATTTGTGTCTTTTTACTCCCATAAGCTCTTAACACACTTAATCATACGTGCTCTTTTTAATTTAGCTAAGTCAACCAATGTCTTTAGAAAAAGTCTTACATTTTGAAAAAGAATTCATTTTAATATGTAAGTAAGATTTTTGGTTTCAAATTTATAAGTTGCTTTTCTAAAATGAAATTTTTCCATTCATCAAAAAGATAATTATAAAAAGAATGCCAATGAAGCATTTCTAATGCAAAAGCATTATTTTTCGTGCCAATGAAGCATTCGAAAAAATAGAATAACAAAAGCTATATGTAGTTTTTAATCGTTGGCGTATCCATGTTGAGAGAAAGACTCGGATGGGGTCGCAACTAAGGATTAAAACTATGTACGTGGAATCAAGGTTCGTAGGCATTCATCACTAGGGAGTGCGGCCTAGGTGATGATTGCAACTAAGGGACTTTGGATTCTAGGCTTTGTAGGAAAAGGTGTTGTTGCGATAACCCACAAACGTTAGCAGCGGAGTGGGGGTTCGAACTAAGAACACCAGTTGTTGTTGCGATATCCTATTTGGGAGAAAGGCCTAAGTAGGGGTTCGAACTAAGAACAACATTCCTATTGCAAAAAGAAAATAATTATAGTATATGGAAAATAAAAAGAATGGTTAAAAATTTCATTTTCTCAAATCAATTTATAAGTTTTGTTTCCTAATCTCTTTTAGCTTTGAGTCGAGGTTTATCTATGTTATTAACATTTGAGCTCACAAGGCTTATTTGTAAAGCTTAGATGAATTTCAACTATGAAGATAAATTGATCTATGGTTGAGTTAAAAAGAGTGCACACATCTTAATCATTAATTTATTCCTGGGAGTGAAAAGTTCACAAGTTATAAGTATAAGAGCTTAATCATTTGGACTTATATTGACAATGATCTTGTTTATTAGCTTTGTTTAGTCTAGTGAAAAGTCAAGGATGACGAATTTTCCTCTTTTGTGCTCTATTAATCGGGAGTAGCCTATTTCAATGAGCCTAAAAGTTGCAAAATTGCAATGATTGCCATTAATGTGTTTCCATGGGATTAAATGTTGAGAAAAGCTTGAGTTGTTTTAAAAAGGTGATTCATAAAAGATGAAAACAAGGGCATTTTGGAAACTTGTTAGTTTACAAAGTGTACACTTGATAACATTGCGTGAGGACACGGCAATCCTTTAGTTTGGGGAATTTTGATAAATGCTAAATTGTACATATAAATTACCCGGGATTTTGCCAAATAAAAGCCAGAAAATGCCAAAAGAATAGAAAAAGTGTGTGCTTTTGTGTCTAATGTGCAGGAAAGGATTAAAAGGACAAAAAGAAGCAAAAACCAGTCAAAAACCGACAAGGAACGAAAGAGGCAAGAAAAAGAGTGAAGAAACAGCCAAAAATCAAAGCCGGATCAGCCGATACAGCAAGAATGAAAGTCAAAAGCCAAAAAGAAAGAACAAGGGACCAATTATGACAAGTCTTCAAAGTCTCAAAGGCTATTTAGAAGTTTGGAGTTCAAGGACCAAATTTGCCAAAAGATAAAAGTGCTTTATAAAAGAGAAAAAGGAAGCAAAGAACCACAAGGACCAATGTTGTCAATATCAAACTTGTTTTATAACTAGAAAGGGGCGGGTGCAATCGCAGGGACCAAAGTTGCTATTAACCCAAACTTACAAACACACGGACGCGCCAAAACACCCCCAACCAACTCCCAACCGTTTTTCCCGCCTCTTTTACCCACAAACCCAAATCACCAAATCAACACCCCCCGCTCCTCTTTATCACCTCAAGCTCGTTTCTAAATCCTTCTCTACAACAAATCGACCACGTGGCAACACCTAATTGGTGCGAATATCATCAAACGGCTTTGACAAAAAGAGTTTAAAATGAATCAGGGCTGCGATGGTTGGAAGATTCTATAAATTACTCATTCCTCCCCTCTTCCATTCCTCTATAAATATATGCTTAGGGTTCACTTTTAGGCAGTTTTAAGTTTGTTTTTTTTCATTTTAAGTTTTTTTTCAATTTATAAGCATTTTCTTAAAGAATTTTAAAATTCAGTTTCATTACTGTACATTTGTTAATTCAGCTTGTACACAATCATTTTGAGCCTATCAATACTTTTTTCCCGTCCTCTTCATTCTTGAATTCAATTTAAGTCATTTTAACCAAATAAGCACTAAAAAGCTCGTTTGAGCTTATTCATGTTCATAAGCTCAAATTCATTTAGAATTCTGTTGTAATAATTCATTTACTCATTTACAATCACTTTACATTCAAACATGATCAATTGAGTTCAGTTTGATCATAAATTGGAAGCTTATGAAGAAATAAGCTGAAATTAGCTTATTGAGCTTATTGCTCTTTGGTTTAGAGGCTTTGGAAGCCAATTAGGTTTATGATTTGAGCCACTCACTCTACTAGAGTGGCTCTAGTTCTGAGACTCCAATTTTCAGGTTTCAACTTGCAAATTTCATTTTTACATTAATTCTGCTTATTAAATTTAGCTTATTGTGATGATCCTAAATGTTTAATTCTGTCTAGTACTGTTCACATATCCTAGAAATGTAATTTCCTTTAAGAAATTTTAGTTAGAATTCATAATTTTTCATTACTATATTGTCAAAGTTTAAGTAGTAGCTAGGAGAGGAAGTACTAATTTCTTATTAATAAGCTGTTGTTTTTATCAGTGATATAGCTTAATTAGACTAGTATAAGTAGAAGTGGATAAAAGGTTTAAGAAGATTTAGCTTTAAAATTAGTTCTTAAGCTACTTTAGAGTTGACAGCTTATAGTAAAGGTGTGTTTGGTATAAGCTGTAATTGACTTTTAAAGTCAACTATTCTTTGTCAAATCTATTCAATTAGCTGAGTTAGGTTGTATGACAAAGTTTTAAACAAATTTTAGAAGTTAGTTTGTAGTTATTCAAAATTTAGAGTGTAAAAACCTTAATTGTGCACCAGGACAGTTTTGATTTGAATAAAGTTTGGAGATTAAGTAATTTCCTGAAAAAGAGTGTTAAAGCTTGATTAATGTGGATTTAAATACATGAGTTTAGTTAGTATAAGCATTCATAAGATGATAGTTTAGCCTGCATTAGTCAAAATGTCAAATGCATCAGCAAAATGACAGCAGCAATCTTAAGAGTAGGTTAATTCATTTTCTGAGTTTTTCATTTCCTAGAAAAATTTTGGTCAAAAATATTTTTACCTAGGTAGATCTAGGAAGATAGCTTAGCTTATTCTCAAAAATTCAGCATCTAGAGTTCAGTAACAAGCTTTTTAGCTTGTTTGAAAAAAGCTTAAAAAACTGTTTAATAAAAACTTGCACTTTCTCATTCTAATTTTCTTTCTAAATTTGTTAAAAATAGGGTAATTTTAGTTTAAATCCATTTTATACACATCTTAAGCTAGAATAAGTTTCTTTTGCTTTTAAATTTCATCAAGTAATAAGCTTGGAAAAAGCTAAAATCTAAATAAGTTCTTAAAGTCCATGTTTCTGTGACAGATTTAAAGAATTTAATTTTCCAGCTTATCTAGTTGTCTAAAGTCCAAAGTGTCTTTATTAAAGTTGTTAGGAATAAGCTCATCTTCAAGTTTGTAGTTTTAAGTTTTTGCTGAATCTTATTTTTCAATAAGCCAAAAATAAGCCATAAGCGCAGGGTCTGTTTTGTACTTTTATAATAGTTCAAGGTTAGCTGTTTTCACTATAGTGTAAATTTGCAAATATTAGCCCGCCTACCCTGTTCTTTCACTTCTTACACTTTCTACCCTGTATTTCCTAGAATAATAAATAGTTTAATATTTTTAGAAATTAGTTTTATTAAACTTAGGGTTTTGTTTTAATTGAACAAATTAGAGTACAATTAGCTTATAAAATTTGGGGCTTTTTGTGTCCTTAAATTTCTGCACCTTTGAAGTTTATAAAAACCATTTTTCTATATTTTTCCAGTTAAATTTGTATTTTCTAGAAATTAAAATAGACTTTAGTGATTTACTTTTTCTTATAAAATTCATAAAAAATAGAAAAATAGTTGAAAATTTTAAAATTCTTTTTGCAATAATTTTCTTTTTAAATCTAGTATTTTTGAAAAATAAAAGAAAAATTTTAGTGATAATTTTTAGAAAAAGTTTATTTTTGATTAATTCATTAAACTTTAGAAATTCATAAAAAATTCAAAAATAACTAAAAAATTCCAATTCTTTTTCCTAAAATTTTCATTTTAAATTTGTGATTTTTAGGTATAAAATTTGTTAAAAGTTGTTCCTTAGATTTTAAATTTCAATTTTAGCTCGCGTTTTAACATTTTGTGCATTTAAATTTCGTGCTAGTTAATTGTTTTTCAATTCATGCTATTATATTCTGTAGTGTAATCAACAATTCAAAAGTCTTTTATCATTCTTGACTCGAATCCGAATTATTCCTAAATTTTCAATTCACGATTTCGTTGGGACACGACCCGAGGAAAAGTACTTCCCGGATAAAAATATACGAATTGTGTTTTCTTTTGTGAGATTTTTACCTTATATTTCTCTTGTTTGAGAAGTATTTTGGCAAAGAATTCTTACGAGATTAATACCATATACGTATATAAATTTGACTACACCATATATCAATTTCGTGATTGATTCTTAGAAGGAGAAGAACACTTGTACCACGAAACTGATTCTGTTAAAAAACAGATTACAAACATGAACATGACAATCTTAGAAAAACCAGCCATACAAGCCAACTTGGATAACCGAGATGATCATACACAATGATCAGTGCCATGAACAGTAACATGGAATGAAAGTAACAGCAAACAAAGATACACACACCCCTTGCATCTCTGATGTCAAATTGTAGAAAATAAATGACATATAATATCAGGGATTAAAACTCATCTGGAGGTTGGATATAGTGAAAAAAATGTAAAGCCATATTATTAGAGAATTAAGGAAGAAAGATGGGAAGATGTGTGTGTTCTAGAGAGAAAACACACATACACACTTTTACAAGTGTGAACTTCACCCCTCCATGGAAGTATGGAGGGGGTATTTATAGTCCTAGTGACACACAACTATTGTAACTAGTCATTATTAGTCCCCTACGTGTCCACATCATAAAATGAACGAATGTATTTCCGGATACGGTCACCCTATTTTTAAAGCTAACAGTACAGGGTGGTGAAATTTTAAGTGATGATGGTGGAGGTGGTAGTGGTGGTGAGGGAATCTGAGGTAATGGAGATGACCAAGGTGATAGTGGAGATGGTGGTGGTGATGGTGGTGTAGGTGCGACAGCATACTCAGCAATGCGTGCCTCCATAGATAGTGACATCGGTGGCTCAAGTCTGACAGTCTTCCGTGTCCTACGGAGACGTGTCTGAGAAAAAGGGACTATAGTCTGAGGTGATCTAGGTGTAGGTACAGACTCATCAGTCTCAAACGGCCCTGGTCTACTCAGAAGTATGGGACATGATCAAACAACGAGGTGCGACAACAAGTCGGCGGCCGAGAGCCAGATGCTCACCTCTTCTCACCTCCGCCCTCCTCCTCAAAAACCTCCTCCTCCTCCTCGTCATCATCATCGTTGTCACCTCCATCAGCTGGATAGTCTACTAGACCATCCTTATAGACCCTCTCGGATACTCCTCTTTTCGGAGATTTCGAGTCAGCAACGTAGCTGAAGATAAGGTCTAAGAGGTAAAAACAACAACATAAGGCTGATCCTCAATGGGAACCTCCTCATCAGATGGGGCCAAGTACTCGGGGTACTCTGGTCCCGGCACGTAATCTGGCAAGAGCGGTGCCTGCTCTGGCTCCTCAGGGCCAGGCACGTAGTCCGGTGATGCCGGTGCAGCCTCCGGTGAGTCGGGCTCCTGGAGTCTGAAGAAGTCCACAGCCCAAGCTAGCTGTACTCCATGCATATATAGAACGTATAATATAACCTCGGATGATGCCGAATCCGATGACATGACTGTATCTGTAACACTCAAACAGAGTTTACATTAGTACATATATAAGACCAATAATAATATACTTAATATATTATAAACACGTATGAGAACCATGCAGCATCTAGTATACCCAACTAATGCAACAAGTAATGTATGAATGAATGTCCCATAAAAATCCCTTTTTATGATGCAATGTTTGAAAACGGTTATAGTCCAAGTAAAAACATTTGACCTGGTTCTCTATAACCTTGGCTCTAGATACCAATCTGTAACACCCCCAAATTAGGTCGCAGCGGAATATGAGTATCCGGGAGCGTTACATTATAGATCAATAGCACAAGATATGAGAACGACCTCTAAAAGAGTCGTTTAAAATACGATACATTGGATTTATTGAAATTGTTTAATACAAAGCACAACGGCTTAAATTGTTCAACACTTGATAACAAAGATTTTAGATCATAACAATATCCCAACATGTAATGACTCCAAATCTTTAACGCATGACTCTTAAAAGACTATCCCAATGTATCCTTAGCACCTCGTGCCTCATTGACCTGAGAAAAACATGCTTAAAACGTCAACATAAAGTTGGTGAATTCATAGGTTTATGTAAATGTAATGTAGGACCGTAAGATTTTTGAATGTATGATAATGCAACATATGCAAACATCACAAATATAATTACGTTTCCCTAAGCTCATGACACTGAAGCTCGACATGTATGAATTGCAATAAAAATTGCCTACATTGCCCGTGATGATGTTCTAACCCGCAACATCCGAATCCGACATGGTATACATCCGTTGGTTCACTCCGTGACACCAGTGAGAGCTACTCACCCAGATGGGGATGTCAACCCTAAATAGATCTATTTATAACATTCGCGCTCACACAAAGTAATTGACAGTTCATGATAATGGGCTCAAAGGGTTATCGCTACTTAGGCAAACACGTAATCATGATAAAATGTACACTTACGTCCAATTTGTAAAACAAAGCATGTTTCTCACCCCAAAAGTTGTAAATCATTGATATAGTAAAACATGGGGCTATGAACTCACCTCAACAAATGAAGTGAATGAAATAAATCAAGTGAGTGAATCGACAAGCGAAGTCTGAGTGCAACCTAATTAAATATAGGTCGTATAAATTTACAAAGT
Organism: Tanacetum coccineum; assembly: GCA_026074375.1. Classification (NCBI taxonomy): domain Eukaryota; kingdom Viridiplantae; phylum Streptophyta; class Magnoliopsida; order Asterales; family Asteraceae; genus Tanacetum; species Tanacetum coccineum. Next base: position 45,587 of record BQNB010024172.1, read on the forward strand.
TATGGTGGGGGGTGGAAAAGATCATCCCAAGTCCAATGAATAACAACTACCCCATCAAATATCTCAATAGTTACATCACCACCTAACAGTGTTTGTATATTTAAAAAATTATACAATATGTCTATTAGCAAATATGAGAAAAAAATGTTCCTCGAATCCGTATTGTTAAAATGTTAAAATGTCCAACAATTACATTCGTTTATGAAAGTAACTTAAAATCACCTTTAGAAAATTATAATAATAATATAACTAATTAGTTAAATTGATTTCACAAAAAATAGTGCGACAAGTAGTAAAAATAAGAGCATAAGGATATATAACCTTATATCTTTTACGTTTTCATCAAATTCTGTTAGCAATAATCTTATATCGTGCTTACTATTTGAATGAAATATTAAAAAATCATATTTGTAAATATAAGTTACTGGATGGACAGTATCAATTAATCAAAATTAATAAATTATATATCACTACTTTATATATAACTTTAATTGTTGTAAATATTAAAATGTCCGTAATTAAATATTTTAATCCTCCGATTATAATAACGTCTTTATATGTATGGTTTCGTATTTGAAAAATCTAATCAACCATTACCAATGATTAGTGAGGATTTTTAAACTGTTGTGAACATAAAAGTATGTGAAAAAATTAATAAAAAATACTTTTATCAAATATTAATTTTTGAAATCGTATAAAAATCATATCTCATTCGTTTTAATTCGGGTTTTAGTGTTTCTTTCGCCCACGTCTTCATAATTAAAAGCTCTATCCAACAAAAATATTTCTCACCAACTTACTATGTTGAATAGTAACAGGTTTTTATAAAACTATTTTTATAAAGTTGCTTTTGGTTATTTTATTCATATAAACTGAAAAAGTCATAACAAATTCATTATCCAATGGTTTTTCAAGTTTCTTACATTTTTAGAATCCCAAAAATATGTACTTTTAGATAAAAATATAAAAGTTTCTGTTCAGTTTAATATTCCAATTGTTTTTATAAACTTTCTTTTATAAAAACACTTTTTGTATTTTTAATCTTGTAAAACAAAAACTCTTCGTTATTTTATACCGTTTCGCGAGTTCTTTAATATGCTTGGATTCCTTATTTCATGTACTATTTTATAAAATGATAAAATTAACAGCTTGTATGTCGAATTAGAATAGTGAGTTCGAATTCTTTATATACGTAATTATGTATAACTTGGTTTTTAAGTATTTTTAGCTTAAATAATTGTCCATTGCTTGTGCTTCCTTGTTTTAAGTATGCTAACACATTTTTATCATCGTGAAGATCATAAGAAAAATATGGTTCGACTAGTAACATAAGTGTTTATATTATATAAACACATAAAACTTTCCTATGTGGTGATTAACATCATAAGAATTATATAATGCATGAAATAATAATAATAAATAGATTAGGGTTTTAAGTTGACCTTTGATGCGTGAATGATGGAAGAAAAACAAATTTGAACCCAACACAAACCCTAGTTCGAATTTAGCAAATGAGAAAATCCCTAGCTTGAAAAGCCCTTAAGAACACTTGTAATTTCCCAAGTAATGTCTTCAATGCACCTTGGAGTGACTTAGTAATGTACTAGGAATTCTTAGAGTACTTACTTAGGTTTTGATATAAGTGAACTAGTGTACTTAATGCATGATTATATAGTACTTGTACCCTTGAAGACCACTCTTATACTTTGAATAAATGGTGTTGAGGTTTCCCTTTTTTTGTTTTGCATGCTCAGCCGATTATGGGCTATAGGGGATGGTTTTGTTAGTTAAATATTAGTTTAGGTGTTAGAGATGTATGGTGATTTCATGACAACATGTCCTTGTGTAAGAATAAGTAAGGCTTGATGTGAAGTTAGCTTAAGCATGCCCCTTTTATCCTTGAATTCAGCCGAAAGTTTTGGTGAGCATGGGAGACACAAATTGCTTCGAAACATTATGGATAATACTTGGTGAAAAACCTTTGGTTCATAGTTAATATTGTTTAAGATGTTAATGGAAGCACTTGGTTTAATTTTTTTTTCTTCAAAGTATGCATGTGAATGTATATAATCGGCATATATGCATTTTTGATAAGTGTTTGAGTAGTTTTTGGGGTAGTGGGTATTTGTTGAAGTGTAGGTGAGTTTATGGTTTCCATGTATGCAAAAGTCTAGTTTTATTGCGTTACGTAAACGTTTTACGTAACCAACTAAAATAAAAAGCGTAAAGTTATAAATTATCATCCTAATAACTTTATAACACTTACTTGAAGTAACCATTTAATTATTTGATGCCCGTTTATGTTAAATGATCATTTTTAGTTTACGCGATTTAGCTTAACGGTAGAAATTAAAAGCGAACGCGTAAAAGCCTAAAAATAAATAATGGAATAAATGAAGTCGTAAATGACCTGAAAATGCGAGATGTTACATTTGAACATTTGGTTATGTATTAAAATCTTTACGTTTTCATATTAGTGAACTCTTGAAGCATGGTGCTTTTGTATAAACTTGGAAATGAGATCAAACGTTATCTTTTAAACGACTCATATAGAGGTCGTTCTTTATCTATCTTGTGCTTATGTATTATGAAGTAATGCCCCCGGTTACCATTCTGCTGAGACATATTTTGGGGGTGTTACAGATTGGTATCTAGAGCCAAGGTTATAGAGAACTAGGTTGCATATCTTACCTAGACTATAACCGTTTTCATAAACAATACATCACATAAAACTTTTTCATGTGCATACACACTATTTGCTTACACTATGAGCTGACATGGTTTATATATATGCTTACCCTATCTTGCGTATATTTTTACACTTGGCTTATATATTATACTTATATAAACCTTTTGATTGTCACAACAATCATGTCTTCGTCTCACGCTACTATCACGTACACCTCGATGTCCAGCGACAATGACGTACCATCATGGGGTATTCCTTTTATGGATGCTTACGAGTCTGACCCTGAGGCACTTGAGGCTGCTCCACAATCTCCAAACCAGGCACCACTTTCACCAGCTCATGCTCCAGTGTATCCGGAGTACCTTGCATAATCTGATGATGACCTAGAGCCAGCTGAGGCTCAGCCGTTACCCGCATCTGTATCACCTACTGTTCTCTCACCAGATTACTTGGTGGACTCCAAGCCGGTTGAGGAGGATCATGAGGAGTATCCCGCGGAGGAGACCTCTAAGGAGGAGGAGGAGCTTTTAACTCCGGCCGATTCCCCACCAGATGGACTATACATTGACCTACCATCTGAGGTAGAAGAGGACGATGTCCCTTCTACACCACCATGACCCACTTCTCTTCAACATATCATCCCTCTATCCCACACTGAACTCCGTAGGGCATGGATTTTAGTCCGACCTTAAACCCCCTACCATCATCCATTGATGCATTGGTTGACAGCTGGGTAGGTGCGCCTACACCTTCATTACCACCACCATCTCTACTATCACCCCTATTATCTACACTACCCAGGATTCCATCCCCACCATTACTACTACCACTACCTACCCGTAGAGATATCATTCTCGAGGATGACATGCCGTCTCGGAAAAGAGCTAGATTTGCTGGCATTCCATCTTGTAGTTATCAGATTGGAGAGAGATTCAGAACAGCCGATTTGTCTAGACATGAAGCCCTGGTCTACTTTTGCCCGAGGTACTGACTATGGATTTGTGACCGCCTTGGAGGAGGTCAATGAGAGAGTGACTAATCTTGCCACCAGTCATAGACATGATAGCGAGGAGTTTCATGTGCGTCACCAGGACGCACAGGATGATATAGCTGCACTACGAGCTCATGTACCATCTCTTGAGAGGCAAAGACGATATCATCGACTATGGCTATTGTTGCATAGAGTCAGAGGCCACGTACACACCAACAGGCCTTGAGACACACGGCCATGGAATATTAGGATCCGTGAGTGCAGGTTGAGTCAGGGAGTTGCAACAGCCATGCGAGAATGAAGTTTGAACAGGATGACCATATTCGTGTAGCGTACCAGAGACAGGGAGGATGCTAGAGATCCCGAGTGTTAAGATGGGCCGGCAGACACTGGCAGTAGTTGTTAGGCTTGTATTAGTTATTTAGCTATTATGTATAGCCTATTAAGTTTTATGGGTAACTCCCAGCTAGTAGGTTATTAGGAGCTTGTATTTCTCATTATGTAATCAAACTTATTATATATGTTTTTGATGTTGTTATATACGGCGTTGATTTATTTATGTCATCGTTGATCTCATTTTTATATATTCTTTACGTGTCGTGATCTTATTTTATGTACGTAACTTATTTGCGTATTCGTGGTTATATTTCGGAAGAAATCTCATGTGTTACTTATGTGTGAATTAAATAAAATGCCTCCAAAGAAAGCAATATAAGATAAGATGCTATTAATGAGTATATGAGTTAAGATGCTATAAAGAGTTGAAGCGCAACGCGTGGTGATGCGTTGGAGAGTAATGAAGCACATCGAAACAGTTGAAATATTAATGGAAAATGGGAAACGATAATTTAGAATAGAGCCACAATTCAGGAAAACGGTGGGGAGAACATCCGCACACGTGCTCGAGTGTAGCACATATAAAGAGTTCTTTGAACGCACACCCACCCGTAAATTTAAGTGGAAACTGAATGGGCCATAGGGTTGGCCCACATGTTTAAGAAATGAAGTTGTATTCCATATTAAGTCACCTACACAATGAAATGCCAAGTAAAGTAGCCACATGTACTTTGCTAGGCGGTACTCTAGACATGGTGGGTATTACCATGTTTAGAACTGTTGGACATGATGCAGCTTTGGATGCATGAAGGACATTAAGAAAAATGATTGACTGAGAACTATAATTCGAGGAGTGAAATAAAGAAGCTGGAGACCAAATTGTGAAACCTGATTGTGAAGGGCACTGATGTTGAGAGCTATACTCAACGCTTTCAAGAATTGATTCTACTGTGTACATGAATGGTTCTGAATGAATCAGCCAAGGTAGAGAAGTATACTGGTAGACTTCCTGATAGTAATCAAGAGAGTGTGATGGCATCTAAGCTAAAACTGCTTCAAGAAGCAATTGAGTTGCCAAGGAGTTTGATGGACCAGAAGCTTCTTAAGGCAAGCTGAAAATAAAAGATAAATGGATAACAACTCAAGAAACAACCATGTTTAACAACCGCCTTACAAGAGACCGAATGTGGCTAGGGCTTATGCTGCTGGGCCTGGTGAAAAGAGAGAGTATGTTGGAACTCTACCCTTATGCAACAAGTGTAAGTTTCACCACAATGGGTCGTGCATTGCAAAGTGCACAAAGTGTAAAAGAGTTGGTCATTTGGCCCGAGATTGTAGGAGTCCTGTTGCTGCTAACAATCAGAGAGCCGTGGGAGCAGTTCAGAAGAACGGGGTACAAGTGTTTTTCAATGTAGAGTCAAGTGCATTACAAGAGTGATTGCCCAAAACTGAAGAACAAAACCCATGGAAATACAGATGGGAATGGTGAAGCTCGTAGAAGGGCTTATGCTCTAGGAGGCGGTGAACCTAACCCTAACTCGAACATTGTTACAAGTACGTTCCTCCTCAATAACCGTTATGCTTCTATCTTATTTGATACCAGTGCCGATAGAAGTTTTGTGTCAACTACTTTAGCTCCCTAAATGATACGCCGCCGCCATCGCGGACTGAAAGGTACAAGCCCACGAAAAAAGATCGCCTACTACCCTCGCGACCGTCGCGGACACACCCATCACATTAGACAATAGTTATGACGTTGAATTAGCCGGTGGAAGAATAACATAAGTTAATACCATAATTTTGGGTTGTACTTAAACTTGTAAAATCACCCATTAAACATCGAGCTAATGCCCGTAGAGCTGGGTAGTTTTGACACTATTATTGGTATGGATTGGTTATCGAAGTACCACGCTGTGATCGTTTGTGACGAGAAGATAGACGTATCCCCCTATTGCGATGATGTTTTAATTTTCAGGAACAAGTGTGATGGTAGAAACGAGTCCCGACTAAATATTATCTCATGCACCAAGACACAGAAATTATTTTGCTAAATAATGTCAGTCTTTTGGCACTCATCACTGAAAAGAAGAGGACCGAAAAAAAGAAGTCAAAGAGAAGCGACCGAAGATGTAACCAATAGTAACAAGATTTTCTAGAGTTTTTCCCGGGTGTTTTGAATGTGTCTTCAAAGCTTTAAAATTTATAAAAGAAGACATACTAGATTAATTGACGAAAGCGAAAATTAAGTAGTATCATAGAAAAGTATACCCTTTCAAGTGGGTATTAAAGTCAAGTACGTCCAGGTCATACCCAAGGGAGTAGTGCGTATTCAGATTCAAAAAGAGTTTTTAGAAAGAAAGATCCAAATGATTGATACACAATCCATTAACCATATTATTGATTAACTCTAATTATACCAAACTATAAAAGTTAGTTAATAACCAAAGTGATTAAAAACATGTTTTGCCTTAAGGCCTAAGAGATATGAGACAAAACATACATATGGATAAAGATGCACGCACAAGCAAGATATATAAGCAAGAAATGACGGGTAATCAATTAAGCAAATAACTATTCAATATGATAAGAAATCCTTTCGGCCTTTAATTCTCAACATACCAAATGCATTAAGATAGGTTTCGAAGGTTGATTAATATAAAAAGCATACTCTCTTAATCAAGTTTATTAGACATGAGATTAAGAATTAAACATTATTATACTTAGGTTGATCATAGTTTTATTAACCAATTCTCACATGGTTAATACCGAATTGCCATAGACAAACAACGCAAAATTCAATCAACACAATAGAGCCTTTCGAGACCATAAACTATTGGCAATGACAAAACAAAACAAGATTTCAACAACATCTTAGCATATATCAATATTCGATCATCACGATTTATACGATCATAAGCATATATTGTTGGGATTCTAGATTTGATGAGACAAAATAAATAAAAAAGAAACATCAGGACCTAAATCGTCAGAATGCCAATTCCTACAAGCGGGTGAGAAATTATGGAAGATTTGTCAAAGATATCAAAAGATGAAGAGTTCAGCTTGATCTCCTAAAAGAAGAAAGAAAACCGAAGAATTTTCTTAATGTTTAAAAGATTTACTTGTTTATATCTTTATGTTAACTTCCTTTGTAAGTCATGACCTCTCTATATAAAGAGATCATAAACACATAGTTTTAGTATCCAAAAAAGTGCGTGTACACAGAAAAACGTGTGTGTGTGTACACTGGATCAATGTAGACGTCTAGTTGGTATATATAGCCTCAAGGATATTTGATCCCTATTACAGGTGGTACCCGTTCTATACGACATATAAAACTGAGGCTTGGTGGAACCATTTAATGATCAAACCTTGTTTGATAAATATATTGTTCCTTTATTAATATTGCTGCAATATTTTTATTATATCTATAAAACAATATCCTAATTGGGCTTAAACATCTCCACAATTGGTATCAGAGCTATGAGGCTCATGAATATCGGATCTACAAGGTTTTTACAATCGAAGAGAGAAGGAATTTGTATTCTATTATGTCACTTTTCTGCAACAACAGTGGTAAAAAGAAATAATCTCATCGTTAACCGTTTGGTTCTAAACACACAAATTTTATTGAAGGTTCTTACTCCATAAAGGCATAATCTCATCGAAGGGATCTTCATCTTGAGCTTTAATTGAAAGATATAATATTTTGAAATCAGCTAGCAGAAAAGTTGAAGATGGTAAGATCTTTACTTTCTCTTCACCATTGTTTTAATAGTGTTCTTGTGATTGTTATTGGAAGAGTATTTTCCTTTAGGAAACACTGGGAATTAAAGAGAAGGTATTGAGGAATAAAGAGTATAAAGAAGGGTTTTAATTCTAAAATCATTTTTTATGGAAACCCTAATTTCTAAAAACCTCAAAAGTTGATGATGAATACGAAGTATAATCACAGTAAAGGTAATATGAATGTGGAAGCTAAGAATTTGAGTTCAGTTCTTGTGGAAAGTTTATTGAAGTGGTTATCATGTTAATACTGATTGGAAGTTACTACTGCTTCATACATGGTTACTACTGCTCTACAACAGTTAATACTGCTCGAACAAAGATAATGCTGCTTCATAGAAGTTAGTACTGCTTATGCATGGTTAATGCTGCTCTTACTTGGTTAATACTGCTTCTATGTTTTTAATACTGCTTCTACTTCATTAGTGCTGCTCGACAAAAGTTAATACTGCTAGCCTTATCTTTGAAGGTTAGTGATGCTGCTTATGTAAGTTAGTGCTGCTAGGAAACGTTAATACTGCCAAGTAACTGGTTAATGTTGCCAAAGGAAGATTAGTGCTGCCAGTTCATGTTAGTGCTCTAATCAATAAGGGTTAGTAGCTTTGGCCAGTTTATACTATAGTGCTGCTATATGAAAATGCTGCTAGTATATTTTTTAATGCTGCCAGAGATTAAGTATTAAGTTTCTGCTAGCTAGGGTAAATTTTAGCAGTTACTACTTGTTGGACTTAAATACCAAGGTTTATGCTGCTATAGTAGTTTAATACTGCCAATAGAAAGATGTTTTCTACTGTTGGTTACTACTGCTTGGTTTAAGGGGAAGCTAATAATTCAGATTCATTTAAAGGTTCTTAAATGTTTAAAAGGCTCGTTTTTGGATTATTTGATTAATTAATTACGAAGAAGGTTGTTTATCACCTATTTGAAGGTGAAGTGGAATTATTTGGGTTTGTGTTTTATCATATCTTAATAAATAGGTGATCTAGGGAGGCAGGTTTGTCAGTAAGTTGAAGGGGGTGCACATTAAAGATTAACTGTTTCGTGCTTAGAAACGATGTGATGAAGACTTGACAAATCTAGCAAAGGTGTGTGATCTAACTTATGGTTCTCAATGCTCACATTTGCTATCACTTTGGTCTAGTGTCTCATAGAAGATGAGGATAATTGTTAAGAGGTTGCGATCTACTTATATTTCAAAGATTTATTTATAAGTTTGACGTCACGTAGGTAGTACAAGATATAAGACATAAGTTTGGGTTATTCTACTTCTACATCAAGTTCGTTATACTTAATTTTCTTCATCAGTAATCATTACATAGAGCCTACAGAATTGAAAGATCAGAAATGTGTTAACATATGTTTCAAGGAAGCTCATTTTGTTAAAATGTTTAACCATTTACATGCATCATTGAGGTGAAAGTTTTTACTATTGCTAATCATTATTACTACTGCTAGTGTAAGTTTCTACTACTCAAGTTTATTTTTCCTATGGTGCTTAATTGTAGGTAATTTGAGAAGTTAGAAGGCTTGGATTAGAAGTGTGATCTTGGTTTGTAGTGGTTGAAATCAAAGTTGCTTATATTCATATGTCCCCTATTAGATTATGACAAAAAGGGGAAGAAGATGTTAACAGGTACAATTGGCAACTTGTAGATCTTTGGTGTGGTATGGTACAAAGGAAATCTAATTAAGGGGGAGGTCTATATTTCATTCAGGGAGATGATTACATCTCAACTTCAGGGGAAGCTTTGGCTTTATGATGAAGTTCGTACACGACTTTGTTTGTTTTGTCATCATCAAATAAGAGAAAATTGTTGGGATTCTAGTTTTATGAGACAAAATAAATAAAAGAATGAAACATAAGGACTAAATCGTCAAGATTGGAATTCAACAAGCTGGTGGAGAATTATGGAAGATTTAGTCAAAGATATCAAAAGATGAAGATTCTGCTTGATCTCTTAAGAGAGAAAGATAACCAAAATATTTCTTAATGTTTAAAAGATTTACTTGTATTAAATCTTAGGTTAACTCCTTTTAAGTCAAAATGATCTCTCTATATAAAGAGATCACAAACACATAGTTTTAGTATCCAAAAAAGTGTGTATACACAGAAAAATGTGTGTGTGTGTACACTGGATCAATGTAGACGTCTAGTTGGTGTATGTAGCCTCAAGGATCTTTGATCCCTGTTATAGGTGGTAACCGTTCTAATACTGATCATATAGAATGATAGCTGGTGGAAACGTTTTAATGATAAGAACCTTGTTTGATAATATACTGTTTCTTTATTATCCGGCGCATAATTATATTATCTGTAAAACATAATCCTGATAGGCGTAAACGATCTACCACATAAATCCATAACATATATTTATCTCACATCTCAAGAAAACCTAAACACACATAAACGAAATTACTTCATAAACAAACAATTATATGCAATTAAACTCATAAAAATTAAGTGAACAGAATCATATTCAAAGAATAACAATCTAATACAAATTCCAAAAGCAAAAGAGATGATACAAAGTTTTTCCCCCATCCAACAACTATTATCAATAACCCAAGATATTGATTCTTATTATTCCAAACCTTCATGTACTGTCACTACACTTCTAAGAACTAGAAATAACAAGCCTAAATCGTCCGGCAAGGCTTCGGTGAGTAAGAAATAACGCTCAAGGTGAACTTTGGTGTATGTCACCCCTTACAGCTTTGATTTCTCTTCTAATGAATTGTGTGTGTAAGATGATGAGATATGAGGTGTTTTGGGGCTGTATTTATAGGCTCGTGGGGGCTGAATTTCGTGCATAGAAGGACCTAGAAGGGGGACATGAAAGATTGCAATGAATGCAAAACTCATTAAAGAGCATTAATAATCTGGCAAAAAAGTGTGCTGCACTTATTTGAAAGTGCGGTGTACTTGGGGCATTTACAACACATGGCCTTTTTCAAAGTTGTAGATAATTGAATTCTCTTCGCGTGGCCACCAAAATCGCGTCAAACGGAGTTCGTATGACCGAGTTATGACCAAAATAGTGAACAGGTGTCGGGAAGCATTCAGCTTGAGTTATTTCTTCGTTTAAGCTTCAAATCTTCGTGTATTCTTCCATTTTCTTCCACGACACGTACTTAGAACCTTAATAGCAAATATACTCGATTAAGTATTAAAAGTTCTTATAATTAACCAATATATAAGTATAAAAGCATAGATAACGCATATAGAAATATGTATAATTTGAGCGTTATCAGTGTTCCACCAACCTGACAAGTGGAGTTTCAAATCGACTTGTTACCTGGTGTTGCACCTGTGGCACGGGTACCTTATCGATTAGCCCCATCCAAGATGAAAGAATTGTCAGATCAATCACAAGAGCTTTCTGACAAAGGATTTATAAGACCAACTTCCTCACCCTAGGGAGCTCCGGTTTTGTTTGTCAAGAAGACGGATGGATCGTTTCGGATGTGTATCGACTATAGAGAGTTGAATAAGTTGACGATGAAGAACCATTGTCCACTTCTAAGAATTGATGATTTATTTAACCAACTGCAGGGGTCAAGTATCTACTCGAAGGTTGACCAAAGATTGGGTTACCATCAACTTAGAGTTTGGGAAGAAGATATCCTGAAAACCCCATTTAGGACTCGTTATGGTCATTACGAGTTTCAAGTTATGCCATTTGGTTTGACCAACGCACTGGCGGTATTTATGGATCTCATAAATTGGGTGTGCAAACTGTATTTGGACAAGTTTGTGAGAGTTTTCATTGACGACATTTTGGTCTACTCAAAGATCGAGCAAGAGCATGAAAGACACCTTAAGTTAATTTTAGAATTGCTTAAGAAGGAGGAGTTGTACGCCAAATTTTCGAAGTGTGAATTTTGGATTCCCAAAGTACAATTTCTCGGTCACGTGATTAATAGTCAAGGCACTCACGTGGATCCCACCAAAATCGTATCTATTATAGATTAGGCATCTCCTAAGACTCCAACAGAGATTCGTTAATTTTTAGGTCTTGCTGGCTACTACCGAAGACTCATTGAAGGTTTTTAAAGATTGCCAAGATAATGACATAGCTAACTCAGAAGAGTGTGAAGTACGAGTAAGGAGATAAGGAGGAAGAAGAATTCCAATTGCTGAAGCAAAAATTATGTAGCACGCCAATTTTGGCTTTGTCCGAAGGAACCAAGAACTTTGTAGTTTATTGCGACGCTTCACATAAAGGTTTGGGTACTGTGTTAATGCAAAAGGAGAAGGTTATAGCTTACGCTTCTCTATAATTGAAGATTCATTGAGAATAATAAACTCATGACTTGGAGTAGGGAGCTATATTTCCCCGCTCTAAAGATTCGGAGACACTACTTGTATGGAATAAAAGTGTATCGTGTTCACCGATCATAAAGGCTTACAACACATCCTAGATCAAAAGGAATTAAACATGAGACAACGACGTTGGTTGGAGTTGCTTAGTGATTACAATTGCAAAATTCGTTATCACTCAGGAAAGGTGAATGCAGCGGCAGCTGCTTTGAGCCGGAAAGAACGGATCAAGCCATTATAAGTTTGAGCCTTAGTTATGACTATTGATTTGAATCTTCCTGTTCAAATTTTGAATGCTCAAGCTGAGGCGAGGAAAGCTAAAAATTTCAACACTGAAGACTTAGGGGGTATGATCAAGAAACTTGAACCCCTTACAGATGGAACGTTGTGTTTGAAGAACCTTAGTTAGTTACCATGCTTTGGTGACTTAAGAGCTTTAGTTATGCACGAGTTGCATAAGTCAAAGTATTCAATCCATCCAGGTTCTGACAAGATGTACCAGGACTTGAATAAATTGTAATGGTGGCCCAACATGAAAGCAGATATTGCCACCTATGTCAGCAAGTGTTTGACATGCTCAAAGGTCAAAGCTGAACACCAAAAACCATCTGGTTGTTGGTATAACCTGAGATACCTCAATGGAAATAGGAGAAAATCACTATGGATTTTATCACAAAGCTACCTAAGACGTTAAGTGGTTACCATACCATTTGGGTGATTATTGATCGTCATACCAAGTCTGCTCACTTTTTGCCAATGAAGGAAACTAATTCGATGAAGAGATTGATGAGACTTTACTTAAAAGAAGTGGTCTCAAGGCATGGAGTACCGGTCTCTGTCATCTTTGTAGGATATTGGATATTGATAAGTGCTTAATTACACATATCTTTTACCTTCAAAAATGAGCTTAAATGACCAAAAACAGACAAAAACTGCCAAATATATGTTTGTTTTGCATTTGTATTGTGCAGGAAGTGGATATCAACAAAAAGACAGAAAATAGAGCCAAAATGACAAAACTGAGCATGGAATGGAAAAGACTGTGCAAAATCAAGGCCAAAGTCCAAAAATGCCAAAGTCAGAGTCAATACAGAAGAATCAGCAGTCAAACCGGAGCCAGAACTGAAGAATACTATTGGATGCAATCTTAACCCATCTGATGGGCCGGGAAAGCCCAATAGTATAATTATGAAGACTGTGAAGACCAAATGGGCCCTCAATCATTTACAACAGCCCATTTGTGTGCAATTGACAAAGACTGTGAAGACTTTGAAGGCCCAATCCTAGCCCAGTTACAGCCAATCTCAGCCATTGTACACACAAAACCCACTTCATAACCTTATTGGGCTTGAAAAAGCCCAATAACCAATCCTAAACCTTATTAGGCCTTAAAAAGCCCAATAACATAAGCCCAGACACAAACCCAAGCCCAAAATCCTTTTTTATAAAACTTGAGGGACTAAAGTTGTCATTTTTTAAAGTGTTTTATAAAAGAAAAGTGGTAAAATGAAGACAAGGACTAAAACTGCCAAATGGCAGTTTTCTTTTTAGTTATAAAACAGCAGGGACCAAATTTGCAATTTGCCAAAACTCTTTTTAATTCTTTAGTTAAAAACGACAAGGACCAATTCTGTCACTTTCCAAACTTGGTTTATAACTGAATTTCGGCTTAATAAAAAATGAAAAGAGAGCCAAAGTTGAGGGACTGTTTTTGCACCATCTCCAAACATTTCGTTTAAACCCTGCAACCCACCCCTGTCGAACCCACCTTACCCGCCAAAACCATACCACCCTTTCCCACGGTTTTCTTGCAATACCACTATCCCAAGTACCCTTACAGCTCACCCCTCACCTTCTCCCACCTTACCCTGCACCTATAACCCCTTCCCACTTGCAAAACACTCAACCCCGAAAACCCTTTCAATGGCTGAGATCATGAGAAGGCATATGGAAGGCTAGGATTGCTTGGGAAGCATTGTGCACTCACAACAAACTCATCCCAAGTCCTTTGGACTGCTATAAAAGAGCCAAGACCAAGCCGAAGCAAACACACCATTTTTTTTATGTTTTTAGTTTAAATTTAATTCCAAGTCTTTCTTTTAAGCATTTAAGTGTAATTCAGTTCATTTAAAAGTTTTATGTTGTAACATCTTCAGTTTTAATAAAAGTTAAGAGTTTTTGTGATATAGCCATTGTCAAGAATTTAAAATCTTATTTAAACCCTTTTAATCTGTTTAGACTTATATAAAAACGTGTAAAAGTTGTTAAACTCAGCTTATGAACTTGTTTCACCCTTTTATTTCTTTTAAAAAGCTAAAAAGAAGCAAAAGTTATACTTAAGGGGGTGTTTGGTTTAGACCCCAAAATGGGTCATATGGGGGTTGTAATGGGTTGTAACCACTCAGCCAACTTTGGCTGAGTGTGTGGAGTTTAATAAGCCACTTTGATCAATCTTTTTAGTGTAAAAATAAGTTTTTAAGTCTCCCTTGCTTTCTGTCAAAATTTTATAAGCCACAAATTGAGCTAAACCACTTAAGCTGTGTAGACAGCTTAAGCACGTCCTGTTTTAGCTTATTTGCTTATTTCCTGTTTAATTGTGTTTCGTTAAGGCTAACAGTACTCACCTTAACTTAACAGTACTAACTTATAACTAACAGTACTAACTTATAACTAGCAGTACTAACTTTAAGTTAGTACTGGTAGTTAGTACTGGTAGTACTGTTGTTAGTACTGCTGAGTTTCCTTGCTTTTTGATGGCTTATGTTCTGAAAATAAGCTCATTTGCCACCCTTGTTCATCTGTTTGGGGTTGGTTTTAGGTAAAAAGCTCTTAAGAGTTTATTTTCACCAGCCCAAAAGCCCCCTAGCCACTGCTATAATTTCCCCTGGTGCTGAGCACTATTTTCAGCCCACTTGTTTAGCTTATTTAGGTATTAAGCCTTAGGATCTTTTAGCTTCTATTTATAGCTTATTAGTAGTTCTTTAAGTCCCCATAGTTTTGTAGCTTAACTCCCCTTTTAGCTTAGCTTATTCTAGGCTTAAAGTAGCATTGTTTCTGTTTTATATTAAAACTGTTAATATAGCTTAAATCATTTCTAGCTTATTTTAGGGCTTATTCTAGATAACTTAGCTTATTTAGGACTCCCCTCTCCCTATTTATTTGTTTCCCATAATTGTAGCTTATTGTGCTAAGCTTAAATCCCAATAAGAAAGAAGAAAATAAGCTTATAAGCTTATTAAGCTTTTGCAGTCCAAAAGCTTAAGTTTTTAGCTTACTCAGTGAGTAAAAAGCATAAGTGCTTTTACAAAAGT
>BQNB010024173.1:0-57500 GCA_026074375.1 Tanacetum coccineum
CTTATTTTTGGAAGGGAAGCCAGATTTGGATGGGCTTCCAGGACCATACCATCTTATCCTAGATAAGCTGGAGCTTGTTGAGTAGCTCCTGGAGCATTTATATAAGCCTTGTTTGTGCAAAGGCTGTTGTAAGTTCCTATTTTCCATTTTATAGCTTAACTTTGCATTTTAGCTTAATTATGCTTATTGTTTGCTTATTATTGCTTAGATTAGCTTATTATTTCTTATAATAGTTGTTTAATGCTAAATATAGTCAATCATTTGTTTAGATCTTAGTTTTCATGATTTTGATATTAAATAGTTGAAAAATCTAAAAATATTAGCATAATCTGTTTTCTTATCATTTCAGCTTATTTGATTATTGAAATATGTTCATAGGTCTATTATAAGCTGAATAACATCTGGTATTTGAATTTTGAGCTTAAAATCTGAATTTCATAAGCTTAATATGAGTTTGGATTACTTAAAGGGGTGTTTGGCTCATGGCAGTACTAACTTGAGTTAGTAGTGTCCATAGCCTTTTGGCTCTTTAAGTTGGTTTTAAATCTCAAATGTTGGTTTATAAAGTTAGGATTTAAGGTTTTTATTAGGTTATATCAACTTTTGATTTGTATTTGTGTTGAATACTTGAATCTGAGTCATTAAGCTCAGATTTATAAGCTCTTTGTGCTATAATTTGTTCTAATTGCTTTTGTTAATCATTTTGTTCATACTTTAGTGTTTAAAAGTTGTAGAAACAAAGCCTTAAGTTTGCATATAATGATTTTTGTGATTTGGTTAAAGTTGTGGTCAATTGCATCCGCATTCAAAACAGCCAAAAGCCCTTTTTCAATTCAAAATTTTAGTCAGTAGTTGTAGGAGTTAGCTTTTGAAATTTAGAGCACAAGTAGATTATAGGCAAAATTAGATAGGTTAGGGTTATTTCAAGTTTAAAAGCTTATTTGAATATCTATTTTTAGTCTGCAAATTAGCACTTTGTCTTTTGATAAAAACTGAAAAACAAAAAAAAATAGTGTATAAGTAGCCTTTTCAAGTAGCATTTTCTTAGCTTAAATAGATTTCAAAATACTTTTTGATTGTTGTTTTAAAAAGCTTATAGGACAAGCTTTCTAGTGGTGTATTCCACTAAGCCATAAGGTTCTAATTGCTAGCTAAAAAATAAGCTCAAAAAGTCCTTTTAGGCTGTTTGGTAGACTGTTTTGTGCAAAAATGCTTAATTATGTGTTTTAGCTTATGGCTTGTTAATTTTGCTTATTTCTTGATCAAACTTGTTTATTAGGGTAGTTATAAGTTGTTTGTAGCTTATTAGGCTCGGGCTTGATCTTATTCTAGTGTTTAAGCTAGTTGAGTTTTGTGAAAAAAGCCAAAATTCCTTAATGTCATGTCTGTCTTTTAAATAAGCCAATTTCTAGCTTATTAGTGATTTAAAAAAAAGTTGTCTTCACAAATGTTGCTTATTTTAAGCTGATTTATAACTTTGTTCAAAAAGTTTAAAAAATAAAATAAAATAGGGGAACAAGGGAAATCTTGGGTGAGCAAGGCTCGAACCCAAGACCTCAACCTCGTTCAACCTTCTTTTATACACACTCACCACACCACTGCGCCCTCGGGACTTTTACGTCCAAGGGTGCACTTAATATACCTTTAACACCTTTTTGGGCTCTTTTAGTTATAAGCACTTCGAGTGCTTAATAGGCTTTTTCTGGCTTATTCATTTAAATTCTTTCCTAACTAGTATTTTTCCTGCATTCTTTATAGCTTAAGCTACTTTTAGGATTTTTCTTAGATTTTTAGTTTCAAGTTTAGTAATTTTCGTGCATTTATTTTGTTTAAAAATTTAAAAAATCATAAAAAGTAATCAAAAAAATTAAAATTCTTTTTTATAAAATTTTCTTTTATCATATTTTAGGTTTAGGAATTAAATTTGCTTTCGTAGGTCTTTAATTTGTTACACTTGCTTAATTATCGCGTTTTCTTTAATTCCCTTTAACGTTTTAGTGTCTAATTACTTAATTGCTTAGTCGTTTATTTTTCTTTATATGTTCTATGTGTTTTTATTAGTAGAAATAGAAAACCAATTCAAAAACTTTAAAACCATTCAATACATTGTCCAAATTAAAATGGGGTTTCAATTCATAATTCTTGAGGTATAAACGACCCGGTGAACACTTATCGGTTAAACGTACGATATTTTGTGTAGAATTTGCTTTTAATCTTTGTCCTCAAGGATTATTAGTGAATTTCTTTATACTTACATATTATATATATGTGCGTATCAGACCACGTTTGATATCTTCCAGAATATTTTATTCCTATATAGCTTGAATACGGCGTATTAGTCTTGTGTCCTTCGTGGAATTTGGTGAATGCGGGCACGGATACGCCGTATCTTCCTTGATGGATATGGCGTATTGGTTGTCAGAATCGTATTCTTTAAAATATCTTCGTTTAAGCTCCAGAATGCGTGCCTTTTAGTCAAGTTTCACCAAGTACTCCATAATTACTGTAATTCTCAAATATAAACGATTAAGTAACAATTCTTTACAATAATTATACAAAATGGGTTAATTACATGGGATAAATGATGCTATAAAATAGACGTTATTTGATGTCATCAAATATCCCCCCACTTGAATCCTACTTGTCCTCAAGTAGCCTTTAGAAGTTTATAAAAATGTATCCCTAAGGATATTTTTCGTTAAAGCATTTATTTTTATCTATTACAAGTACACAACCAAACACCTCACGAAATAGGAAGATGAAAACACTCAACTAATCTATGTGGTAACATGTAACTAATTCGCTCAATTGCTCGGTCGTGACAAGTATTCTATCATAAGCTTGGCAAGGATACACATCTCCACCGCTAAAGCTAAGAAGTAACAAGTTTATAAAGGTAAATATGGGTTTGTATGATAAGGCTTAGGGTTGATCATTTTTCAATCTTTCACCAGAAGTACCACTCCAACAAGGCAGCTGAAGCACACATACATGGCCGTAACGACGGAATAGACATGTGTGTTCGATCACATCCTCATTCGAATTTAACCAATGGTTAGGATGAAGAATGATATAGGGTAGGGACCTTCTAACTTTCACCAAAAGTCGTAAACCAACAAGGCAGCTGAGACATGCATACATGGCCGTAATGACGAAATAGACATGCACGCTCGTACAAATCCTCATTCGCGTAAAACCAGAGGCTAATCATTAGGAAAAAGAAGTAAATTGTTGTTAAATAAAAATTACAAAACAAATAGATTAAGTCTAAAATACAAGTTGCTAGACACTTTTTCCTGACCGTTACCATGATAAAGACACAACTATTTACAACGTCTTGATCATAGATCAAAAACAACAACCTAAGTTGGCGTTCCCGTAACGATCAACTTCCCAATCATCCCATACTTTACATACTTTACAAGGTAAGTGGCGATATCTTCCACTTTATACAATACTCTACATCGTCGATTTGTATCAACAAATAATCGATCCTTCGTGTAATTCCTTCGGTAGTTGCGAAACGATTATCTTCAAACTTTCCTTCTCTTTTTTGTTGCGATTTTTCTAATTTTTTTGATTTTTTTCCACTAACAGCAACTATGAAACTCGGATTAGTTTCACCATCTTCACGATCATAATAATTCCGGATAATTCCTTCGATAATTTCTTCATTCTTCGGATGTACCATTAATTGTAATGGTAGTAAACATACATGAGTTTTGACTATAATATACATTCCCATTTGCGATGTGCAAATTTCTTCCAATTGTACCAAAATTGACACAAGACTCAGAAAATACAAACTTTACACTTTAAGCAACTAGAAACTATAAAATAAACTTAATCTAACAGGGTAGGCTAAGGTGTAAAGGTGTAACGAAACAAACAATTGGTGTAGTTCCTAAAGGATTGGCTCTACGGTTTGTTCTAGGGGTATCTTACTCTTAAAGTGAGAATAAACAAAGGGTTTATACGGGGGTTAACTAACCAGTATGGTTAGTTAATAAGCAACATGTAAAGGCGATTTGGGTGTAATCCAAAAATTTACCAATTTAAACTGGTTACTCCATCTAAATCCATAGAACTCATCAGTGCGATCTCGAGTGATATACCAAGCCAAGTTCTAAAGTCTACAACATCAACGGCACACTCACATTTTTGTAGAATTTGGGTAAACATTTGGAAACGGATAGGTTAAATCCTCACAATATCTAATAAGGGTTATTATGTGCGGGTTATGTATCAAGTAATTTCACAAAAGTATGCTTGAATTTTTTTTAAAAATTTGACCATAATTTAAGCATTTTAGTGTGAAAAATACGACAAGTAAATATTCTAATTCCATCTCCCCACTTGAATTATACAACGTCCTCGTTGTATAGATAAAATATTAAATACAAGAATTAAAAAGAATTAGAATGAGAAACTCCCCTGATATTTGCTCAGTAGATTCTCCATGTAGATTTATTAAGCAAGAATTCATGTTGAACAGCCGTCTTAAAGTTTCAAGACTCCAACACTTCAAGATCTCCAGATTTGTAGATTCTTCCCCAATATTCGTCGATATTTCTTTCACGAGGTCCTGTGTAAAATAGGAAAAAAAACGTATATTCCTATCTTGGTACGTACAGTTAATTTAAACTAAACTAAACAAACTAAATACGAGTCAGACTGATGAATACGCCATATCATGTGAATGAATACGCTGTATTGCCATAACTGACAATAATATTTTTAAAGTGCATAAAAAGTAAAGACTGATAACGTCCAGTGTAGGTCCTTGGTTTTGGATCTATATAGCCTTTGTATGACAATAGTTAACTTGAATAAATCCAAATCAACTATGTGAGAGACACTGACTATGAATAACAAGTGTTAATGCAGAATCTTAACACAAGTATTAAGAAGAACATGATATAATACTAACTTCGTATATTGCTATTAATTTCTATTAGGCTTGAATGCCTAAACACTATGTCGTAGGGTTCCTTTTATACACCAAGGAAACCCTAATGAGCTTTACAAAACGTGTGAAAGGATAATGCATATCCTTTCCTAAGATATCTCCTAATATATCTCTAAGATAACTATTACTATTCTGTTACATAAACAGACTTAACTAAAACAGACTTAACTAAATAGGAGCAGTACTAACTATAGTACTACTACTCTACCAGTACTAACTATAGTACTGCCAGACTTAACTTAGTACTGCCAGACTTAACTTAGTACTGACATAACTAACTAATACTACCAGACTTAACTGTTATACTACCAGTATTAAGTCCTTTACAATATATTTCCTAACAATCCTCCCCTAACTTGATCTTCACTTGTGAACTTCAAGTTTCTTCAAATGTCTTCAATTTGAGCTTCCTGAGGATGTTGTAAATAAAATTCTTCAAACTATTCTTGAACTGCAACTCTTTAACTCATCTCTATTTGATCTTTGCAGCAACTATTCTTCAAAACTTTTCAACAACACTTCATATCAGCAACACTTAAACATATGTACATCAAATCATATAGTATCAGACTATTCTCATCACTTCTAGGTGTGTTAACTCCTGTGAGAGGTGAATCATTGAAACTTTTAAATGGATTTGATGTCTCTTTACAAGTTAGCCATTTACTCTGGAGTAGTCAGTTCTTTGGCCACCAGAAAGGTGCATGTCCATGGTCAACTGAAAACCATTTCAACTCTCAATACATTAAACATTGGTGAGTTGAATACCATATGGTTTTTGGCAAACCATTATAGCCATAAACGGATTTGATATGCCTTTACATGTAGTCGTTTGCTCAGGGCTAGTCAATCCTTTGGCACCTAGAAAAGTTACCATAATCCATAAACTTGTGGGCTAGCCAACTCTTTACTAACCAGATATGGTGAGTTGATAACCATAGAATTTTTGGCAAATTGTCAGCCATTAACGGATTTGAGAAGTCTTTACCAAGAGTCGTTTTCTCTTGGACTAGCCAATCCTTATGTCTGTTAGACATGGTGGACTAATAACCATTTGTTGTGTTAGTGCATAGCACCTCCACCAAGTGTTGTTCTCCTCATCTCCATTCTAGATTAGTTCCTTATGCCAGCTTGCTTCTCCATCATTTTCAAAAGCTTGTAGCAATCCTCATCTGGTTTTCCTCCTTGATGTTTCTTGTTCAACATTGCTTTGTACACTTCAGCAGACAAAGGATATTTTCTCTCTATTAGCATATATATATCCACTAACTCCAAGTTCAAACAGTGTACTCTGCAAGCTTTATAGTATCTCTAATAAATTATCCTTTGTAGTCCTGGCAAGCTCCAAATAGAATCTGTACTAAGGGGTTCTTCAAACATGTTCTTTAAGTATTCCCAAAGTACTTTTTCAAGTTCATCCTCTGGCTTATCCATACCATGCTTTCTCATTACAATCATGTACAGCTCTGTAAGATCATCTCTTGATATGTCAGTCAGCATTGCTCCAAAGCTTATGTATACCTTATCAGTTCCATTCTCCCTTACAATCTGGTATACTCCTTTCCTTCCTTGCTTGATGATCTTGTAATTTGCTATACTGGGTGATTTCATAGCTACAGGAACAGGATTAATAGGGATTTTAGTACCTGAAGTAGAATCATCCTTTTCACTAGCTTCATCTGAATCTTCAGAATCATCCTTATCCATATCTGTATGTAATCCTTTCCTTGCTATCTGTTTTCTCCTCTTTCTAGTCTTCTTAGTTGACTCATCAACTTTTGCTTCATCACTCTTTAGTCTTTTTGAAGTCTCTGTTTGAAGTTCTTCACCAACTCTTTTCAGATTATCTTTTGTAGCTTCAAAGTTTATAGGTGTAAAGGATTCAACCTGCTTTACCAGCTTATCAAATTCTTCTTTTACTTCATCAAAACTTAAATTCTTCAGCTAAGACACCTTGAGTTCCTTAAAAGACAACTTCTTAGTTGAAGAATTGGTCCAACCATGACTTTGACTTATGCATATTCATCAATGTAGTTTCTTTGTTAGCTTGGGTCATTATTGGCTTATTCTTCTTTGCTTTCAGCTTTTGTTCTCTAATCCCCCTTCTTCTTTTCTCAACTAACTCAACCATTTTCTTGTCATAATCCTCAGCATCAATATCACAACCAAAAACACTTTTTCTTAATTCTGTGCTTGCTTCCATCCTTGCTCTGATTAAATCCTAATCTTCTTCTGTATAATATTGAGCTTGTTGTGGAACTTCAGCAGCTCTTTTTCTTTGTTGTTCAGACCTCTCAAACTCATCATTCAATCTTTTAGCAGCCAATGCATCTAATCTTTGAAGTTCAGCTTTTCTTTCAATTTCAGCTGCCTCTTGAGCTTGGACTCTTACAATCTCTGCTAAGTTGGCTTCCTCTTCTCTAATCTGTCTCTTTGATCTTTTAAGCTGAGGTTGTTCTTCAAGTACTTCCTTTCCTTTTCTTTGGCTGACTCTGACTTCACCAGAACTAATATTTGTGAAACCAGACTTAATCTCCTCACTAGCAGACTTGAAACTTTGTATCACCAGAACTAACTTCAACATCTAATTTCTTCTTGAGACCAGACTTAACTCTCCTAGTATAAGTCTTAGTCTTTTGAGAGAATCATCACTAAGGTGCTCAGCTAGCTGTAAACCACTTAGACTATGTTTGTTTACCTGAATCCTTTGCCCTTAGGAGTTTCAAATACATCTTTTTCCCTTAAATTCCTCCCATGTTTGGAAGAATTAGCAGCATCTTCACTCTCTGAGTCACTTAGAACCATCTGCCTGGTTGGTATATTCCCATACTTAACCCTTGTTTCCAGCTTTTTGACCCTCTTTACCAATTTTACTATAACTGCAGCTGTATGTCTGTTTATGCTCCTTCAGTTCTTTCTCCAAATGATCAATCTTAGTAACTAATTGAGGTACTAGGTGCAGCAAATCAGCTACATTGATTTGAGTAGCTTCAGCATAAGTGGAAGTAGGGCCTTGAAGTGGTGGGGAGTTAGCAGGTAATGTTGGTTGTGGTTCAGGAGAAGCTGGTTGTTGTAAGAGTGAAGGTTGTGGTTGGTCATAAGGGTTGCTCATAAGTTCAGGTGATATGGATTTAAGTTCACGGACAACGAAGTCTCAACTTTGGGTTCTAGGAGGAGTGTGAACAAATTAGATGATGAGCACAATGAAGTTCAGTCTCAGTTTCTAAGTACTTGATGGGTGGGGTTCGGTTGTAGGAGTTGAGAGGTAGAAAGAGGGTATCGAATTGCAGTTGGTGGGGGGTTGTGAATTCAATTGTCTCTTCGTTTGGGTTCATACCTGGCGTTGTTATTATGTCTGCAAATCATTTAGCTAACTTGGTCTTATTCACCCCAAGCAAAACCATATGTTCATGCTCACAAAAATCTTTTTTTCGTCAATTGTTAAGCTAAATTAGATTCCTGTAGTTAAGCTGGTTAGCTTTCTAAAATCATTGTTATAAAATCTAGGATACATTAGAAACTTTTTTTTTGACTTGTTTTCATAGGCCACCATTGCTTCTAAAATCATTTTTTTAGGAATATTTTAAGTTACTTCTTCCAGTCTCTGATAGACCAGTATTAGCCGAGCTCTCGTCGCTTAGACACCGCGACAAGTGATATCCATCAACGGACAACCACGCGGTTTAGGCATCCAGTGGTTACGATGGGGGTACGCTTATCATATCGTTATCCACTGAACAAAAAGTTTTACGAAATAACTAACGATGACGATTAAGGTTCTTAAATAAATTATATAACTACGACAAATCAAGATCACATGGAATTGTTAGTTAATTAGAATCGTCAAGCATTACTGGTAAAATCTTACATTTTTGATAATTTTCTTCAAAAGATTCATGCCTTCAACATACTTTAATAATTACCATTCACCACCAGATACATTTCATGAAAAAAATTTAGAAATCATAAAGCATACAATGTAAATGTTGATGTCTCGCATCATTTTATTCGAAGTTTTTCACATGTTTTTTTTAGCCAGACGAGTTTTTCAAAAGCTTGCATTTTTAACAAATTCAAAAGGCTTGATGTATAAAATTACCATTTAAGATACTAATTTGCTATAGGTACTTTGTGTGCAGTTAGTGTCACCATCAAACAAAAAAAAACATATAACAATTTCCATTTCGAAACAAGCAGATGTATGGCGACTCATCGGCCAATCCACAAAATTAAAAAACATCATATATATGAAACGATCAACGCATATTTAAAAACATATGATTGTAACTAACATAAGCATTACATAACTTGTCAGCTATATAAACTCAAGTGTAATTTATGTAACCCTTGTTGGGATGTGTGCTCATTAATTTGAAGTCACATGTTCAAGTTCTTATTATAATAATATCAAATTGTGACAAAATTATTATTTTAATGTTACCTTTATATTTGGTTCATGCATGGCAATTCATTATGAGAAAACTTGATGTTCTGAGGAAAATTGCATGTCAATTCAGTTTCACACCAAGTTTGTACATGCATAGTTAACACTATTGCCAATGTCGAGTAATAATAGCGAAATTGCATGACAATCTTAGCATCATATTGTATATTATTTCATTATTTAATAACTGAGATACACCCCCACCCATGGGAGTATAATATTGCCATATGTTATCTGACCTTAACTTTTGTTGGGATAGACGTACAAAACCATGTGTATGAAAGAGGGAAAAAAGTTCAAAACTTTTAAGTTGGTTATCATAATGTTCAAGGATAACTGCGCCGAATGGATACACGATTATATGATCGTACTTTGACGTACGTCTTGAATTTATAGATTGGCAACTATGGAATTGATCTGTTCTATGACAGTTCATATTGATTCATTGAACTTCGTCTGGTATGAAGGGAAATTTTTTGTTATTGAATTAACCGTATTCGCATTGCGTAAGAATATGTAATAATAAAACAATGAAGTGATCTCCTTTATGTATACTTTTTGTTGATTATGGTATACTTGATGATGGGAGTGGTCTAAATCTCACTTATATGATTGTATTTTGATGCATGAATATAAGTCATTTAACATCATGACAATGCGGGTAATTCACATCATGGATTTTGATGGTTCACATCATTTAGGTCGACATGAATGTTGTCTAATGACCAGTGTGTATAATCGTTGATGTGATTTATTGCACTTAGGAGAAGTTTTACCCCAAGATTCCAAAGAATCGAAAGTTGATGATTTACAACTATGCTCTATTGGAGTTAAAGATAGATAAGTACTTAGTTCTCTGATTAAAAACCATGGATTCGTGGTTTGGGCGTTCCTTCAACATGGGAAATTGATAAAATGATGTTGCGAGTTTCTATAGTTGATTGAAAAAGACCATGGCAAGGATATTCACGTTAGTTATCATGAGATGAAAGATATAAAGTTCTACAACTTATGAACTATGGCATCATGATTAACTATATTAGCTTCTTGTTCATTAGAAGCAGCATAGTTGAAGGGCGTGTTAGTAAGGGGGAAATGGTTACATGTTCAATGCTTGCTATACTGAAATTATCAATAGCTTATCATTGCTCGAAGAGGATTGGATGAGGTTCTTAGTGTTAAATAGTCTGTAGAAATACGCTTAAATAGTCTATTAAAAATCATCTAAATGTTGAGGTGTACCCAACGAGTCCCTCTCTATGTACATACTCGTTTCAGAGGCTTGAATGCAATGTGGAAAGCTCAATCCTTAGAGATTGGAACAACATGACTATCATTATCCCTAGGTCACCCTATGTGCTTCGGACTGCAAGATAAAGAGGTTGAAGTTTATCTTCTTAATCAGTTCTCTTTGAGAAAATGTGCAAAGCCGATGGGCCGCACACTGATTAAAAGGCAAACTTAACCATTATGAGTAGTGTAGTTTGTTGTGCGCTCTTCAATAGTTTTAGTGAATTGAGCTTAGTATTCGGTACCAATGACACCGGATCTTGGGAAGGCATGGCTTGTAAATCGTCAAGCTATAAACATCTAAGAAGATAAATTTCGTGTGTCATACTATGTCTTCAGGTATTTTTGAACAAATGGTATCTGACCAGGGGTTCTCAAGCCCGTTTAAGACACCCAGATTCTCGATATTTGGAATGGTGATGGTGATATATAAAGATGGAAAATTCAAGATAGCAAGACCATTTTTGTCATTTAATGCTGAGTGCTGTTTCACTTGTTTTTGCCTATTATAACTGCGAAATATCGCAAGGACTTACAGACTGAAAGTGGCACTGAATGAGGAGTTGTTTGGGGTGATTTAGTTGTCATCGTACATTTTTGTCGTAACTGGGCGTTTACCGGACCCAAGGATTTCCAAGTTATGTTATAATACGAGTTTGGAGGTTGGGAGTACACGCTTGTTATTAACTATTAACGTGATTTCAATTTAGTAATGGTTAAACAGTTGATGAATGTATTTAAGGGGTTGTAAACACTTGCGATGTTTCTCTATGGACATATATTTCATTTGATCACCTAATGTTGCAATGGTTCAAAAGATATGGTTATTTGCGTTAGTGACAGAAATTGGTCGTCGCAAATATACATATGCCTTTAAAGGCTGCAGTTAGTGACAGTTTTTAACTGTCACCAATTCGTTGCAGAAAGTAATTGAAGGGGTGTGACCATTTACAAAAAGGTGTGACTTTTCACCAAGGGTCACAATTTTTTTCCTACAACCACCATTTGTTTATTATAAGATAGACACAATTTTGGTCATTCATAATCACATGAAGAATCATAACAACATACAATCTTCTCTATGTTTTTGCTCTTATTCTTTGTCTAGAATTTTTTGAGTGTGTATCTCTGTCTTTATACCCATATACGAATTTCGCTGTAACCCAACGGCATAAATAGGGTCGAAATATTCGTATTCGAAAAAGTAAACTATACACGATTCAAAGAATTATCCAAGCAGATCTTTTAATTATCATAAGAACCCTAAAACAACAAAACTCACAAACATGCAGCATTGACCTAAGAATCAAACAATTAGTTTCCAATATAAAGCGAAGTTACATTACAATGTTAAATCGGCAAGTTTTGCTTTTTTTCCCAAAGTGTTGGGAAGAGATCGACGTTCTTAGATATAATCATTTTTTCCAGAAGGCTTCTTTTTTTTTTTTTTTTTTTTAAACACGGCAAAGATCGGAAATTTTTTTTTAACGGCAAAGATGGAATATATATAAAAAAGAGTCTAGCAAGACGCTAGAAACTTAAAGTACAATAGAGTCAACAAAAAGAATTACATAACATCAAAAAATGGTAAAATCCCGAGACTTTAACTGCGAGGGAATCAAAAGGGATGAAAAAACTTTTGACACGAAGGCCGACGGATCGGTTTTCACTTCGGCAAAAGAAAAACCCCCCATCCCGGAGGCCGAGCCACCGGTTTTCACTTCGGGATGGATTTTGATGAAACCCCAAACAAGTCCCGAGAGAAGGATGAAAAGAAGAACCATCCTCAAAACCGACGAAGATGCCAAACGAAAAAACCTTGGCGTACAGGTACGCCAACCCAGCGAACTTGAACGCCAGCTTCAGGAAAAAACCAAAAGCAGCTCTAACCATTGCCATTACGCGTGATCGAAAGGGGATACATAAGCCAGTCATTCCAAGATAACTTCATATGGTCCCTATTGTGAAGCCACGAAAATGAAGAGAAACGAACATTATCGAATAGATCACTTTTCCTCAACGGTTGAGAGTTAAACGTGACGCTATTTCGGTATCTCCAAAGCCACCAAAGAACCGAAGTAGTAATAACATAGAACCTGTGTTTTTTCTCTTTAGAAGCATGCCAAGAGATGATCCAATCATTGAAAGAATCCCAAGAAGAAGCTTGAAAAAGAGGAATATCACACCATCTAAAAACGAGCTTCCACATATCGGTAGCAATGTCGCATTCGAAGAAAACATGATTAGCAGATTCAACATTGGCATTGCAAGAAGGACAAGAGATGGCCGGAATATCCATACCACGCGAAGAGAGATTCAATCTATGAGGGAGTCGGTCCAAGGAAAGCCTCCACATAAACACATTGACCTTCCGGGGGATAGATTTATCCCAAGTAGTAGCATGAGCAAGAGTGGGAAGGATATTTTGGTCAATCCTATAACGAGCATCCTTAACGGTAAAAGTACCATTAGGACCAAGACTCCAAGTACAAGTATCTTCATTGACATCAATATTTAGTTGACCGATGTCATTTAACATGTCACATAAATAGGCAAGATTTCTAACACCAAGATTGGTCCGAGACCCAAAATATATTTACGTATATATTCGCGATGGGCGTGAGTCCGTTGCAAAAAGATCTAGCCCATTTTGGTCACATGTTCATTTTGGACTTAATATTCTGTATGAAAAATGAAAAGCTAGCGAGGCCCGTATATTATAGCATTGTTTAAGGCGCATCTAAAGTTGATTGATCTTTTTCTTTCCAGCAGTCAAAATAATTCGTTCATGTGTTGTTTACCCCGATATATGTTTTACAGTATTCTAGTACAGTCAAATAGTTGTTGGTAATTTTATGTTAAGAGTAAATGTTGTTAGTTTATTCAACATAAGAGGAGGACACACTAGGGCTCAGTGTTGTTAGTTTATAGTTTTGAAGGTTTTGACAAAGAGTTTATTCATTATTCGTGTTTAAGGAATGAAAACAACAGGAAAATATGTAAATGCCTCAAACTAGACATGGCATTCTCGACCCAAAGTGATAACTTAAACAGCAAAACGGACCGTCAATCGGACCGGACCGGACCGGACCGAACGTATTTTGGTCCGGTCTTCGAACCGGACCGAATGTATTTTGGTCCGGTCTTCGGTCCGGCGTTTTTGACCAACTCGGTCTTCGGTCCAGTCCGGTCTTACAAAACCCGGCGATTATGCCTTGTAGGACCGGACCGGACCGACCCGGACCAGACCGGACCTATTCAGTCCGGCGTTCTGGACCAACTCGGTCCTCGGTCCGGTCCGGTCTTCGGACCGTGCTCACTCCTACTTATACGTATGTTAGTATAACAAACACGTTGGACTTTTTTTTAACAATAGAGTTAATTACATTTTTGGTCTTTGTGGTTGACATGAAATTGCATGTTTTGTCCTAAAACGCAATTAATTACACCAATGGTCTATGTGGTTGTCCTTTTTTAACTAACCGGTCCTTTGACAATATGAAATGACTAATATACCCTTGTCTTCTTTCTCAATGTACGCCCAAGTAAACCACAGGGACCATTTATCTAACAATTTTTTTCAGATTTATTTATTTATGTATATTTCTCTCTCAATCTTCATCTTCATACCACCACTCCCAGCACCATTGGCCACCTTCACAAACCCCAAAATCAACATAAAAACACTATGGTGGTTTCGTAATATGCAAGAATATAATTAGAAAAAGCATACTATAATATGCAAGAATATAATTAGAAAAAGTATAGTGAACAGGGGATGAGGAACATATCTATAATGCTCTTAGTTGTAAGTGAATGAATGTTTCGTATATCATTAAGATTACCGAATGATACAATATATAAAGTGTAAACCCTAGCAAATAACACTCGGGCCTAAGCCCATACAAAAGACACTTGGGCTATACAAATACACGACTAACACTCCTTCGCAGTTTGAGCGGGAGGACAACGAACTTTTTGTAACTGAACTTAAAGACCAAAAGTGATTTTGACACTATATTAACTAAAAACAGATAGAGATTAAACTACAACTGGCTAATTTTAACAAAAAATAATCAAAATAAAGCTAGAGTGTAGCCTTAATAGGTCTGCACATCTAGGCTCTTAAGATCAGGCTACTAAGCTGTCAATTCTTGACTGTTTTTTAACTAAAGAACTATAAAAGGTTTTTCCAAAGTTAACAACTCAAAACAGATGCATCATAAAACAAGTTTTGAGCACAAATACCACTTCTTAAATAGATTTTTGCAAAACTCAAAGGATAAGCAAATTTAAAAGCACTAGTACTAGTAGACATGAGATTTTGATTAAACACACTTTAAAACTTAACAATAACCATCCTAAACATATTAAAACTAATTATTAGACTAAATTAAGACTTATGCAAACTATCTTGAGTACTAAAAGACAGCATGAACTCAATTCCTTATATTAAAATGCTTAACCCAAACACCCCTTTAAAGCTCTGAAAACTAATTAAAAGCTAAAACAGATCTAATTAACGATTTTTGAAAACAGATGATGAACTAAGCATATTAATAAAAAATAAGCAAAGCTTTTAGAAAAATAAGCACTATCTAATAAGCTAAACTAATAATATATACTAGACTAAAAACTAAGCAGTTTGAATTAAACCTAAATTTAAACTAATCTTAACTATGAACTAGACATAATAAGCAACAATAAGGCAGAATAAGCAATAATAAGAAGAGAATAAACACAAATAAGCAGATTAATAAGCTGAATAAGATATTAAGCTAGGAAATGAAATTAGAGACATATCTTGTCATTTGCTTAAACAAGGCCTAAAATGCTCTAAGAGCTCATCTACAAGCTCCAGCTCATTTTCATGAGATGCTAAAGTCTATAAGCCCTTCCATTTCTGGCTTATCATCCAAAAAGATCAAAACCACAAACTTTAACCAACTGACATGAAATTTAACCTGCTTGTACAAATAAGCTTTGTGAAGCTATTTGAACACTTAAAACACTGGAATTGAGAGCTTAAACAGCTTATGAAAACTTATTATAGCATAATATGAATTTAAGGAATTTTTGCATTAGAGTAAAACATCAATGTAAAAGAAATTTTAAAACTGAAAAATATAACTTTTATTAATTCATAAAAACGAGTACAATGCTGAAAAAGAAATACAAGTTTTAATGAGCTAAAAATTAAGCTATCCTAATCTACTCCTAATCCTACACTACACTAGATATCCAATGTGTGTAACTGAGCCTCCTTTTATAGTTGAGGAGAGAAGGATCCATAAGCAAAAGGAGCGTCATCAAGATCTAATCCAACCCTTGATTCCAAATCTCCCCATCTGAACCCTTGGATCACTTCCACGCATTAACAACCAATGACGTTTCTGAGGATTGCCAGCGTGTCAAGAGTGTGTCAGACGTGTCAGGCTAGTCTTCTAGAAGGGATGGAGTATGTGTGTGATTGGTGGAGAGGGATTTACCCTAGTTATTTACGTTGCAGGGTGAAAGGAGGGAAAGAGATACATGTACAGTAACTTTGACCCTTTGTTAATAACAACTTGACTTTGACCCGGTTTTTATCTTGGGCTTTTTATTATCACTTGGGATTGAAATGGATAAAACATGAAGTGGGCTTGGACTTGGAATTATTTTATAAATGGTTAATTAATTAGGCTTAAGGATTAATAGTTAATGGGCTGACCCGGCCCATGAAACGGGTTGGCCATTAGTGAATATGCATTCGGCTTCGTTTTCTTACGCTCTTCCAATCCCGTGCTTGGTTTTGTCTAATTTTGTTTCGTTTTGTCCCCTTTTTGAATATCTAATACCTGCACATTACAATTCACAATACACACATATACAATGCATTTTTCGTGTATTTTTAGTCGTTTAAGCTCGTTTTAATAAAGAAAAATGATATGTGATTAAACACATATCAAAAATCCCCCAAACTCACTATTGTCGGTTCCTCGATCGCAATGTCATATACACACACAGAAAACTAAAAATTTCAACCCCCTAGACTAATTACCTCGAAAAGTAGCTAAGTGTTTATCTAAGGGGATTAAGAAATCACTAGTTTAGAATGCCCCGTTTTACTATTTTTATAAACATGCATACATTTATTATTTTATTTTTTTATAAATGAAACTTTAAGGATCACAGAACTAGAAACAATAAAAGAAAAAATCATCGTTCTCTGATTTCACCCCGTTCCAAAACCAAGCTTAAAAACCGAAATCATTGTTAAATACAAGTTAAGATGCTAACACTACTCATAAATGCTAATTGTGTACGCATAGCTACTTTTCCTCTCCTTATTTCCTAAATCCTCTAAGGGTTTTATTCTTATTATTGGTGACAAATAAATTAAGTCCTCTTATTTTGATAAAGTAAACCTAGTTTAGACCATAATTAGTTTGAAATTATTTCCAGAAGTAGATATGGTGAGAAATAAGGTCCACATTAAGGTTTTAATCGCATGATTTAGGGTTATCCTTTTTATTTCATCCGAAAACAACTCAACGATGAGTCCAGAGAACATAGGACTTTATTAGTATAACCCTAAGAGTCCATAGTCGAACTCTTGGATTTATTATTATTATTATTATTATATTTAACATTATTAACCCCCCTGGGTCCCTTTAAACAACTGCGCACATCGTATGGTCGAGCCGACATGGTCCAGTAGTCTTATTTGCACAGGAGACCCTCGACCTTTTTGAAGGTTGCAACCAATTCGGGAGCACTCAAACTCGTACGAAAATCCTCAAACAAAACAGAAGGCAAGCCTTTTGTGAAAATATCCGCATACTGATAACGAGAGGGAACATGAAGAACTCGAACATGACCAACAACAACCAAATCTCGAACAAAGTGGATATCAATCTCTATATGCTTCATATGTTGATGCTGAAACGGATTCGAAGACAAATAAAAAAACACTGACATTATCACAGTAAACAAGCGTAGCGGAAGACAAAGGTGTATGTAACTCACGTAGGAGATTCCTCAACCAACAAGTCTCAGCAACAACATTGGTAACACCATGATACTCTGCCTCAGCACTCAAACGAGAAAGCGTCGGTTGACGCTTAGAGGACTAAGGGAGTAAGTTATTGCCAAGAAAAACACAGCAACTGGAAGTCGATCGCCGAGTAGTTAGGCAACCAGCCCAATCCACATCCGAATAAGCAACCAAAGATGTAGTAGATGATGAAAATAACTGTAACTCATAATCCAATGTACCACGAACATACCTCAAGATCCGTTTAAGAGCCGAGAAATATGGCTCCCGCGGATCATGCATATATAGACAAATTTGTTGCACTGCTTAAGAAATATTGGGGCGGGTAAAAGTAAGATACTGTAAAGAACCCACAAGACTCCGATACAAGGCCGAATTAGATACCAGATCACCATCATCTCCAAGCTTATACTCCGTATCAACAGGAGTCCGACTAGGATTACAATTAACTATATGTGCCCTCTCAAGAATCTCAACAACATATTTTCGCTAAGATAAGAACAACCCTAAAGAATCTCGTGTCACAAAAATACTCAGAAAGTAATTAAGTGAACCGAGATATGTCATAGAAAACTCTTAATGCAATAAAGCAATAATCTGCTGTAATAAAGTATCTAAAGAAGCAGTGAGTACAATATCATCAACATAGAATAATAAATGTAACATTTCTCATTTTCGTGTCATTGTACGACTATATTAATGATCATTATTTATTTTAGTCCGATACGCGTTTACTTTTAATATTTACTTTTAAGTTAAACCGCACAGACTAGAAATAACCAATGAATGTAAACGGTCACCAAATAAATTAAGGTTTACATCAAACAAGTAAGGAATAATTATTTTGAGAATAATTATGTACTTTGCGTATTTTATTTTTATTGGTCACGTGAAAAGGTTACGTTTCGCGATAAAATACATTTGGACGCACCCCGGAAATACCTAGACATACCTAGACTCAAACCAATACCCACTTTGAGAGCCTAAACACAAAATTTAATCAAGTCTTGTGTTTACATTCCTTTAAGGCCGAATGTGGGCAAGTAAACTTGCATAAAATCGTCCTTGGTGATTTATTTACTAGCAAAATCTCCCTAATAATACTTAAGGGTACATGTACATCACCTAAGTCATTAAAACATGTCCTAAATGTCTCCTACTAGTTAATTATCCAAGGGATAATACCCACTTCTCTCTTTTCCTCTCTTGATGCCGCGGTTAATCCTCACAAACACATAAACCCATAAGATTTCCTAGCTAAACATAATCTTGTACATCACCTAGCTAATTAATACATGTACTCATGGTGGTTTAACAAAAACCATGTGTGATTAACTAAACCCCTCAAAAACCGCCTCTAGGACACGATTCGGTTTGTGTATATGGACTAGGAAAGTTAACTAAGCTCATTCCCTATAAATACACACTCACAACTACACTTAACAAAGTTCTAAACTCCTAACACTCTCTCTCAAAGCTAAGAACCATTCTTTCCTCTCCATATCTTCGGTTCACAAGTAAACGAGCCCTACTCGACCCACATTGGTCACTAAGGATTTAAGGAAACCCTTAAGATCACGTATAAGGTTGTCAAGACTCTCACACGAGCTAGAGACTAGGAATACGAGCTTTGAAGGCTTAGGGTATTGCACGTATTAAGTATAAGGGTGTCGGGTTGTCTCTCTATCCAAAACCAAGAGCTAAGGACTATTGTAAGTCATTCTAAGCCCTCTACGTTGTCTTTCATACTCGTATTCCATTAAGTGATCCTAGTTTCGCTTATGATTCGAGTTTAAAACTCAAGGTTACGTGAAACATGCATGGTTCGACCCATGCATGGTTCACGCACACTTTCATGTCACAAAACCACCTTGTGTGGTACCATGCATAAATAACTACACGTAAACTAATGTGGTAATTACAACGTGAGGGTGTGGGAACACATGTTTAATCTTAACGAACGTTTGCATGAGTCGGGTCACGCTTAGAAAATGCTAGACGCGTTTGTTTTAGTGCTAGACAAATTTAACAAGACCATATCGTGGGCATCGCGATAAATCGTCAGCCAATAGAAACCGGAATCAAAGACTTTTTTAGCGGTGTCGTTCGCACCATGATGTCCCCCGGTGGGTCCATTATAGCAAGCCGTGAGGATATCAACGGCTTACTGGCGTAAACACATAGTATAATCACTTTGATCTGCTCCAATTCTAAAAGGTAGGGCGTCGTATAGAAATAATGCTTTACGTCTTTAAAGAATTTTTTTTGTTGGGACGACATCCCTTTTACTACAAAATTCCCCGCATGGTAATTTGCAATGTCGGCAAACCATGGGGTACTAGAATCACTATGAAAAGATATCATTCCAAGGGTCTCGAGAGGAATTGTTTCATTAATTTCCTTTTTCTAGAGATCACCTTGATGAGGATTTTCTAATCTAGATAAGTGGTCGGCCATGAGATTCTCCGCTCCTTTTTTATCACGAATAATGACATCAAATTCTTAGAGTAGGAGAATCCACCATAGCAATATCGGCTTAGCATCTTGCTTAGTAAGAAGATATTTGAGAGCCGAGTGGTCCGTATATACTATGGTCTTTGACAAGACTAAATAAGGCCGAAATTTCTCGAAAGCATACACCACGGCATAGTCTTGCTCGCATAGTGTATAGGCTAAAAATGTTTGGTCTTACGTTGCCCCAAGACTGCACCTACCGCAAAATTACTAGCATCGCACATAATCTCAAATGGTAGGTCCTAATCGGGGGCAACTAAAATCAGAGCTTCAGTTAATTTCTTCTTAAGGGTTTCAAACGCTTTAATACATTTGTTCGAGAAGATGAAAGGGGTATCTTTTTCAAAAAGATAGGTAATCGGCCGGGCGATTTTAGAAAAATCTTGAATAAATCGACGATAGAACCCGACGTGACCTAAAAAACTTTGAACGCCTAGCTATAACATCAACTTTAGCTCTGTCGACCTCAATCCCAGACTTTGAAATCTTATGTCCTAGAATAATGCCTTCTTTTACCATAAAATGGCATTTCTCCTAATTTAGAACTAAATTAGTGTCTTCACACCGTTTTAGCATTTTGTCTAAATAGGAGAGGCACGAGGAGAAAGAATCCCCGAAGACCGAGAAATCATCCATAAAGACCTCCATTGTTTCCTCGATCATGTCGTGGAAAATGGCCATCATGCACCTTTGGAACGTGCCCGAAGCATTACATAAGCCGAAAGGCATGCGTAGGTAGGCAAACGTCCCATAAGGGCAAGTAAAGGTGGTCTTCTCTTGGTCTTGCGGGTCACTAGGAATTTGAAAATATCCAGAAAATCCATCTAAAAAGCAATAGTATTCGTTCCCTGCTAAACGTTCAAGCATTTGGTCTATGAAAGGAAACGGGAAATGGTCTTTACGAGTAGCATCATTAAGCTTCCGGTAATCAATATAAACGCGCCATCCCATAACTAACCTAGTAGGAATTAACTCATTATCTTCGTTTTCAACTACGGTCATGCCACCCTTTTTAGGCACACAATGAACGGGGCTCACCCACAGACTATCGGAGATAGGGTAAATTAATCCGGCATCAAGGAGTTTGTTAATACAAATAAACCGGTTTTAAACAAAATGTTTTACAATCAACTTAGACTAAGGTTTTATTAATGACAAAACATAACAAACCTCTTATTATCTCACAAACATGATTTCTTTACTATCTCCCATCTTTGTAGAAAAACACATGCAACTTGAAAAAGTACACAAATCTTTTTAAACCCTAACTTTACACAAAATCATCTTACACTTATTAATTTAATTATTTCATTTAGTGTATAATCAAATGCAGCAAATCCAAGGAAAATCTCATAAGATTACACAAGATTTCTCAAAGAGGCGAGGGGGAAGTTTTTCATAATCAAAATCTGGATTTAGTTACTGTTTGCCGGTGCCCTTAGTTTTGCAAGCCGGTGCCATTGGTAAACAGCACCGGAAGAACCGGCCTACAGGTAAATGTTTTGGCCTCATAAATACCAGCCTTTTCTCATCGTTTTGACACACACCTTTCTCATCTAATCTTCTCTCTAATCAACTGATCTCTCTCTAGCATCTCTTCTTCTAATTCTTGTGTAGGTAATTCACTTCAAGAAAGGAATTGCCAAATACGCGAAAGTTTCAAGCACGCATCAAAAGTGTCTTGATCTTGATTCTTCTTCTTACTTCTTTCAAAAGATCATCTTGCTGTGATTAATTGTTGTATTGTTAGTTGTACATCAAGTGTAGTTGTGTTATCATCGATTCTCGTGTGTGAGAAATTCGGTGATCATCTTTGTAACCTATAGAAGTGTACCATCGTTGTGAAGGCTTCTCCGCCAAGTGAAAGGAGCTCGGTGACTAGTGTTTAACAAACTCTCGAGTAGGTGACTCGGGGAGTGGAGTAGGGCAAGGAAGGTGTCCTTGTAGCCGAACCACTATAAATACTTGTGTCCCGGTGATCTCTTTCTATACTCTATCTTTTCTTTACTCTTACATCTCTTACTTCTTAATTGTCAAACATCAATATCTAGATCACTTCACAAAAAAGTTTCAAAAGTGTTAAACAAATCTAAAAAGATCGAAAAATCTTGGAAAAACTATTCAACCCCCCTTCTAATTTCCACAAATTAAGCTATTTCTGCCAGCTACGGTAGTGGCGAAGCACTACTGAGCAATTCACGTATCACTTGATACGAATGACTTCTATTTTTTCGTCGGACCACAGTCTTAACCTCCGATCGAGCTACGAACACGAGTAGGTAGGCGGATAGGGGGCGGCAGGGCTGCGCCTTTTCAATCAATCTCTGGCCGCTCCGCTATTGGTGCGAGCTGTAAGGAGTCTTGATCTCGAGTCAAGATGGGGCGTCATCTGTCTTTTAAGTTCAGTCATTTCCTAAGACGGCTCCTCTTATTCTTTCTACGATAATCCAAACTGCAGCTCCACGAGTCTGCTCGGAACCAGTTGATTCCTGAGCCATTCGTTCTCTTTCACAGTCGAGCTATTTCATTCCTCTCGGTTGGCCTTTGCCATCCACTAGAGCAAGTAAGAGAACCTAGAGTGAATGAACTTAAAGAACCGCATGACCGGATTGTACACCGGCTATGTATATGGATGTGCATAAAGAAGGGACGAGGTCGGGGAAGAGAGAGGGAAGAAGCTGCAGCGGCACCTCACGAACTTCTTACTAGAGCAGTACTATAGGCATTTTTGAGTGTTTGGATGCACGTCTTTTGTTCATATTCCTGCGTAGTTAAGAGAGAAATTACCCCCAAGGAAACCACTTGTGTCTTTCTTGGATATGCTCAGTCCGGGTATAGACGCTATGACGTGAAATCCAAGAGACTCGATGTATCCTTGAATGTTTTCTTTAATGGGGGCGCTTCATATTTTCCTTAACCTAATTAATAAGCCCCGGGGGAGAATGATGATGGAGAAGTATTGCGGCCTTCTCCTGTTCATCAACTCTAACCGCATTCTTCTGCAGTTGATGTTACGGATCAGCCTCACGCTTCAAGCAGCTTTGCTCAGCATCTTCTGCCGATTGTCAGCCTGTTCAGCTGACCTCAGAGGATTCCAGTCACCCGGCACAGCATGTTTATTCTCGGCAGCGATTACAGTCTCTTTCCCAGGGTCAGACTACTCCATAAGATCAGCAGTCTAGCCCAGTTGCTTCCCTTTTAGGCGCTTCCTCTAGTTAAAGAGTGAATTCAGGAGTTCCAGGCAGGCGATAGGGGCTTCGGGGGGATAACATGAATCGTATAAGCCTGAACCCTATTAGTTATGTGCTTCCCCCTTCAAGAGCTGGGCTACTACCCTAATCAAGTTCTTCCTAGCGTATAGTATTGGGCAGATTGAGTCTTTCTCTAATATAGTACCTAATAGTTAGATTAAGCATTAGGCGCAACTTCGACTATAAAGCATCCCGTTAATCTCTTCTCTTTCTGTCTTCAAGCTTCAAGCTTTTGCCTAGGAGCTCGGATTCCAGTCCTATCGGCAGCATAGTTGGAATTTCTTCCTGCGGCGAATAAAGGAAGAGAAAGGGCTCTCTAATGCCTTATTTGTACGATATGATGCAAGCAAGGAATCCTATTAGAGTGATGCAAGTCAGCCTATAAGATGAAACCGAAGATACTAAGCCTGGAATCAGTCGCTCTCTATGTCAATTTCTCTTTAGCAAGAAGCCCTGTGAAAGCTATCAGATAATGACTTTATAGAGGTCCCTCGCTGACGCCTTCATTTTGATTTTTTTCATCTCTTTATGATATGCTATCTTCCTTTAGCCAGACTTCCCGCATTACTGTGATCAAGAGGAAGCGCTAAGGTCTATCCTTTCCTTAAGTTAAGAGTGAAGGACGGATACTGGCTCTTTAGGACTGATAGTAGCTGCTCTTCTGGTAGTATAGCTGGTAGCTCTGCTTATGCTAGCTCTCTTCTTTCTTATGAGAGAGATTCGCAATAGGGGCATTTCTCTGTAAGAAGAAGGCCTGTTACAGCTATCAGATATAGGGGATTTACTTCACCTTGAATAACTATCGTTAAATGGCTTTCTTTTCAGCCGCTTTCATATTGAATTAAGGTAGTTTGCTTACTTAGTGCTTTCGCTAAGGTGACGACTTGAATGAAACTTTCATTGGGAAAGGGAAGACCCCGATAAGGAAGAAGAACAAGAGCTACATCGGCAGGACTCTCTGCAAGTGGAAGGTCGCATAGGGGCTCTCGGGAAGCTCTTTCCTTTATACCAGAAGGAAGATGGTCGAGGAGATCAGTAGCTAGAAAGCTCCTTTGGGGTAGCAAAAAGTATATTACAAAGTACATCACTATTAAGTCGACTACAGTAGTCTCATGAGCATGTAACTACATCCCCCAAGGAGAAGAATACTCTGTAGTAGCAGCAGCAGTGGCCGAGCATCAGTCATCAAGTGAATCAGTAGATGCCCGCGCACGTGAGCAGCAATCACTCGCAAGACAAAAGTAGCATATGTCACATGGTAGATCATATCCAAGCAGAGGTGCACAAGAACGAGCACAACTTCACTCAGAACTTGTGACAAAGACTTGGTGTGCATCAGAACACGACTGAAAGCCCTTGCTGCTTCTTCATTCCAGGTGAAGCTATCTTTATTCAGTAAATTGGTCAGTGGCTTGCTGATAACCCCATACCCCTTTCAAAATTTTCGGTAATAGCCTGTTAAACCCAGAAAGCCTCTCAACCCCTTGACAGTAGTGGGTTGTGGCCAGCTCAACATGCTGTCAATCTTGCTTTTATCTGCTGATACCCCTTCACTGCTCACCACATGCCCGAAATACTCTAACCTTGCCTGACCGAAAGAGCATTTCGATTTCTTCACAAACAACTTGTGTTGTTTTAAAGTTTCAAACACTATCCTCAAGTGTTGCAAGTGGCTATCTAGGCTGTCACTGTAAATCAAGATGTCATCGAAAAAAACCAGTACAAATTTCCTCATATAATCCATGAAAACCTCATTCATTAAAGCCTGAAATGAGGCTGGAGCATTAGTGAAACCAAAGGGCATAACTCTAAACTCGTAATGGCCCTGGTGAGTTCGAAATGCAGTCTTGTGTATATCATCTTCAAACACCCGAATCTGATGGTAACCACTTCTCAAATCAAGCTTCGAAAATCTCCTGCTACCATGTAATTCATCAAGCAATTCCTCAATTATTGGGATGGGGAATTTCTCTTTAATGGTGATGGCATTGAGTGCTCGATAATCCACGCAAAATCTCCAGGTATTCTTTTTTTTCACCAGCAACACTGGAGAGGCATAAGAACTCACACTTGCCCTGATAATACCACTTAACAGCATCTCCTTGACCTGTTTTTCTATCTCAGCCTTTTGGATGTGGGGGTATCTGTAGGGCCTTACACTCACAGGCTCACTACCAGGTTTTAAGGGAATGTGGTGGTCGTGATTCCTCTTAGGAGGAAAAGGTCAGGCTAGTCGCTAAAGGCTTTGGCTTTACTCAAAGAAAAGACTTGATTCACAGCAAACGTCATGTCGGGCCGGGTCAACGTGAAAGACCTTGCCTCAGTGCCTTTGAGGGATTCCTTCTCGCTTGCTTGCTGTCTAAGCTCTTCGATCCTGCCCTGCTTTGATTCTTGCGCTTGCTTGTGCCCCCTTCTTTCTTTGGCGCTTGCCTGGATCGCTATCTTACTAGCAGTAGTGCTGTTTTCTATTTGAGCTTCTCTTTTTCCTTTTATCGAGCATAATGATTCGAATCGGGCTTTTTGGTCAAATTCTTTGCCGAAAGAGTTCTCCCTTATCGGATGGCATCAGATGCCGGTGGCGGTTAGCGTTCTTTATGGGTATTATTCGGTGCCAGTGGCCTCTTAGCTTTGTGGGCGATATCGGATGGTTGGTATCTCACCGCATAAGTGTCAGGGATGGCGTAGTTCATTAGTGCTTTCCCGAGGATGTCTGTGCGTGCTCTCCCGTCTTTAGTCTTTCTCGGCGTCAACCCCAAATACGAAAAAAAGAATTTGAGCATTACCCGCTCTATCAGATAGGACGACCTACTCCTTAGTTGAACCAGACTTTGCCACTCACCTTCATCCGAAAAAGAAAGAGACCGCACGAAAGCAGTTTTTCCTAAACGGTGATACCGCCAGGTTTGAAACTTCAATCTTTTGCATCTTGTGGTGAAGGGAAGCCCAGTTATTAGTAGCAAAAAGAGAAAGATGAAGGGCTTCGCTCCCAGGTTGATGGATCAAGAAATGAATGAAAGGTTGGAAGATCCTGCCCAGGGGGAGAAGTCTCAATGGGATGCATTTGCAGAGAGAAATAGAGATGCCGCTGCTACCAAAGGTGCACCCCGACAAAGCTACACTGCCTGAGGAATCATCCCATTTTCTCATATGAAGTCTATCAGCGGTGCTATTTACTATTCTTTCTAGTTCTGACTTGGGAAGCTGATCTCGATCTCAAGAGAAGCGTGACGATCATTCAAAAGGAGAAGGATCGGACAAAAGAAGGTGGTGACGACGGCCCGAGGATGGGATTCTGACCTCCAGGAGTGGTGACTTTGAGAGGTAGAGAGATTGGAAGCCTAAGCAGAGATCTTTCTTCCAATTCTTGGTCTTGCAGGTTGGTGACCGATCAATCACTCTCTACGACCGGATCCAGTCTGAGAGATGAGCTAGCTTTCTTTCGGGTGTGAGTGGAGCAAAATGAGTGTGAATGAAGGCTTTGATTGCGGATGGAAAGAGTAAGCACTCCCGATCACTCCCGAGATCCGGGAAAGAAATCCATATCCATCAATAGTTAGCATGACTGCGAAGTATGAAAAGAGAAGGGGAACCAGAAACTTGATCCCAAGTCCCCCGGCTTGAAGTTGAAGCAGACGTCCAGAGGTGCCTTTCTTGATGGAATGAAAGAAATGCTGACCTATAATTCCTCGTCATGAAGTGGAAAAGAAAGAAGTAGCATGGAAAGGAGGTGCACTGGAAGTGGAAAGATTTTTTATTTCAAAATTTCGTATTAAGATGGATTTAATTTCAAGCCTTCTCTTTGCTTTACAAGAATTCTCTTTCTATCTAACAGTGAAGACTGAATTTAGGATTGGTCAATTATTGATGGAATTCCTGCCTTTCTTTCTTGAAGTGAAAGAATTCTTTATTTTATTTCAGGAAATTTCTTTCAGATTATGATGGAATTGATATCAGCCGTGAAATCTTTCTTTTTTATTGCTGCTTTCTCAGACTCCTTACGTATACTTCACTTCGTTGGGTTTTCTCGGCTGTCAGTTTTCAAATCTTGAACAGAATTATCGATAGAAGTGCTTAAGCCTGGAGGTGGAAGCATGAGTTCAAGTTAGCATCCGAAGGATGACAAAAACCCCCGGTTGAAGTGCCATCAAAACCAAAGGGAGCCCATGTACCTGCATGAAATACAAAGGGCTAGCCAACAAATGATTAGAAGGGCACGCACGTGAAGCAAAGGGATGGAGGGCAGCCGTCCGGTGATTGAGGACCGCACATATCAAAGATAAAGAATATGAAAACTGAGACTATTTTAGTCAAACTCGGATATATTGACCGGGAGGCCGAGTTGAAAGTAAGGCCTCTAAGCGAATTAAGATAGACATATACAATGCGATGCTATCTAACTAAGATATTTCAGTCTTAAGCTAATCAGTATTGGTAAGACGGTACGTAGACGCACAGAAGGTTATTTCTAGTCCCTTTTAATTGAATATAGGGGGCAGGGGAATATAGTAAGAAAAAAGAGAAAAAGATATGAATCCTTACAGGAATTCGATCCACCCCAGGTTTTGAGCATCTCCCTTGCCCCTACCTACTCTCGAAGCTATCCTTTTGTCTCTCTATCCTTCTACGAGAACCTGTGAGACGAATAGTATACAATGTCGACCCTAACATTTTTTTTTTCATAAAATAATAAAGTGGCGGGTGGTTCAAATTTGGTGAAAATTTGGGAATTTAGAAGCAATTTTAGGTCGACATAGTCGAAATTTTGGGTCGACAGATGTCGAGCCCTAAAGTTTTTATATGTAAATTAATATTAAAAATGTATATTAACACGAAAGTTAACCCGCGGCGTATCGCCGGTTCGATCCGGTTTCTCGTTCGTATATAATTATTATATAAAATGATTTTTTATAAAATATATAATAACTTTTTTATAAAATATATAACTTTTTATAAAAAATATAAATTGGTTCGTTTCGGCCGGGTCGGACCGGTTCC
Organism: Tanacetum coccineum; assembly: GCA_026074375.1. Lineage (NCBI taxonomy): Eukaryota > Viridiplantae > Streptophyta > Magnoliopsida > Asterales > Asteraceae > Tanacetum > Tanacetum coccineum. Next base: position 28,500 of record BQNB010024173.1, read on the forward strand.
TCGTTTCGTATATAATTATTATATAAAATGATTTTTTATAAAATATATAATAACTTTTTTATAAAATATATAACTTTTTATAAAAAATATAAATTGGTTCGTTTCGGCCGGGTCGGTCCGGTTCCTCGTTTCGTATATAATTATTATATAAAATGATTTTTTATAAAATATATAATAACTTTTTTATAAAATATATAACTTTTTATAAAAAATATAAATTGGTTCGTTTCGGCCGGGTCGGTCCGGTTCCTCGTTTCGTATATAATTATTATATAAAATGATTTTTTATAAAATATATAATAACTTTTTTATAAAATATATAACTTTTTATAAAAAAATAAATTGGTTCGTTTCGGCCGGGTCGGTCCGGTTCCTCGTTTCGTATATAATTATTATATAAAATGATTTTTTATAAAATATATAATAACTTTTTTATAAAATATATAACTTTTTATAAAAAAATAAATTGGTTTCGTCGGCCGGGTCGTTCCGGTTCCCTCCTTTCGTATATAATTTAATAATAATAAAATGATTTTTTATAAAATATATAATAACGTTTTTATATAAAATATATAACATTTTATAAAAAATATAAAATTGGTTCGTTTCGGCCTGTGTCGGTCCCCCCCCCCACCCCCCCCCCCCACCCCCCTCCCCCACCCCCTTCCACGTTTCGTATATAATTATTATATAAAATGATTTTTATAAAATATATAAATTAACTTTTTTTATAAAAATATATAACTGTTTTATAAAAAATATAAATTGTTCGTTCGGCGGTCGGTCCGGTTCCTCGTTTCGTATATAATTATTATATAAATTGACTTTTTATAAAATATATAATAACTTTTTTATAAAATATATAACTTTTTATAAAAAATATAAATTGGTTCGTTTCGGCCGGGTCGGTCCGGTTCCTCGTTTCGTATATAATTATTATATAAAATGATTTTTTATAAAATATATAATAACTTTTTTATAAAATATATAACTTTTTATAAAGAATATAAATTGGTTCGTTTCGGCCGGGTCGGTCCGGTTCCTCGTTTCGTATATAATTATTATATAAAATGATTTTTTATAAAAGATATAACTTTTTATAAAAAATATAAATTGGTTCGTTTCGGCCGGGTCGGTCCGGTTCCTCGTTTCGTATATAATTATTATATAAAATGATTTTTTATAAAATATATAATAACTTTTTTATAAAATATATAACTTTTTATAAAAATTCTAATTGGTCGTTTCGGCCGGTCGGATCCCGGTTCCTCGTCGTACATAATTGATTAATACAATAGAATTTTTATAAAAGAGTTTAGGGTCGACATTAGTCGACCCAGAAATTGCAAATTAATGACGACCCTAAACTGCCTCCAAAATTTCCCATTTTTTCACCCAAATTTTAAAAATCCCGCCATAATAAAATCGAACCACGCGCAATACAAACAATTATGGAGTCGACATAGTCGACCTAAAAGTTCGACCCTAAATAGTTTTATTTATTTATAAATTTGGTTTCACATTTATATATACAATTTAAATACATTTAATACATTAAATAATATATAAAATTTAGGTCGACATTAGTCGACCCAATGCTCGACCCAGAACTTGTTTATTTATTTATAAATTGGTTTCACATTTATATATACAATTTAAATACATTTAATACATTAAATAATATATAAAGTTATATATAAAATTTAGGGTCGACATTGTCGACCCTAAATGTCGACCCAAACTTGTTTTGACTCGTAGATGCATGCTCTTAGTTAGCATATAGTTTGATGCTTACTGATGCATCCATGATATATAAAACTATGATATATAAAAAACTATGATATATAAAAAAAAGGTTTAAAAGTTAAGCAGGATATTAAACTGAAGCACAATAAACTTGCATCAAACAGAAACTATATTATTACAATATCACCTAAAAATATATACACATGTCTACTATTAATATAACTCGTATAATTCATTCATATCTACCACTAGTAGATCAAGCAGATATTTACCAGATTGAATGATGATTGTTTTCCAATTTTATATATACGATTAAAGAAAATTTATGTACAAATCATTTTGATGGTATATGGTATTTATATACGTATCACCAGATTAAAAAATGATATATGGTATCATTATTTTAAAAGTGATAAGACTTACTTGAACATTCAATGCTTCCTCAATGGTCTTGGCAGTCTCATCCATCGTAGGGCGATCCTTTATGTTGAGACTGATGCATTTATACACAGTTTCTACAAACATACGAAAAGAACGACGGTCAACATTATCTATTATATATGGATCAATTAGCTGCTCGGGTTCATCATCATGGAAGCGTAGAACCAGATTTATCAACTTTTGTTCCTTATAATCTCCTATGGCCCTGTCCTCATAAGCATCCTGCATGCCGGTCAATATTTCAAACATAAGTATGCCGTATGAGTAAATGTCCGACTCTATGTTGAGGATTTTGCTTTCTAGGTAAACCGGATCTATGGAACATGAAACATAGGGTGCAGGTCTATAAATTGCTGGACGTGGCTGATTTGCACGGACTAATACTGAGCAATAAAGACCAGAGATTTTAGCTTCCATATTTTCATCTAGTAATACACCGTGGCTTAACAAACGTCCATAAATTACTCTACCGTGATCCCCGACACCTGAGTGAAGGTAACTGAGCCCTTTTGCAACGCCTATGCAAGTCCTGAGACGTTGCGCCCATGTAAAGTTACGTCTATTCTTTTCTTCTTCGAGATAGTCATTTAGTCTTCCAATAATAGCATATTCCTTGGACGGATCATTTTTAGAGTAAAAAGGGATGATGTTTGCATGGTGCAACTTGGAAATTATTTGATCAGCCTCTTCCGGATAGTTGCCAGATGCGATAGCAGCTGTGCGGTTTTGCCAGAGTTCATATAGTTTTCCTATTTCGACGTGACGAGAACTTTCAGAAATTTTCAAATTCTCTGAAAATGCAACATTGATATCCTCCTGATTAATTGGAACATTTTCAAGGTTTACACCTGAAGAAGACATTGATTTTGATGTTGGTGACTATGTATGTATCGTTAAATCCAGGGTCGATGAATATTGTGATGTATACAAAGATTTTAGAATCTATGTTAGAAACATAAGAGGAACTACCTTGGATTTAAACGAAAGAGAAAAAAAAAATCTAATGGAGAAATGGTCAAACAAGAGTGCCACAGAAGAACATAAATGAAGTATTGGTTTAACATCGGATGTCACACTAAATTTGTTTATAGTGATTAGTGCGAGGATCCAATGTCGTTTAATCAATGGCAATCTTGTGAGTGATCGTAGCCACTCAACCAAAGTAAGCAACTTTTAGAGGTGATAATGGAAGGGGTGAAATAATTGTACTAAATGATGGGCCTCACTAGTCACCATCTCTTTTTACACATTAAATAAATAAAAAACTTTTTTTAACTTTAATATTTTAAACTTTACACTATAAACACCTTATTTATATCACCATTTTACACACAAATTTAAACTACATTTCTCTTACTAATTTACAATGTCTAAGAGAACTCCAAAAAACAAAACCCCAAGACCCCGAGTTCAAGAAAGCGTTCCGCAATTAAAATCGGATCCGAATTTCCAATTATCCGGTGTCTCACCACCGATTTGATTGCGACCAGCAAGTTTCGTGTATAACTCGGGACAACAACCATGACAACCTAATTACCAAAATTGTCCATTTGCTCCTCCGTATAACCCACAAGAACCTTTTTACCATCAACCAATGTATCGGCTGACATACGAACCACCGTCTCCGTCTACGCAACCAAATCAAGTGTATTCTCCGCTTAACCGTCTTAATCTTGATATGGATTTAGAGAACTTATTTAGTACGCAAGAATATAATGCAGGGCAAGGTTCGGGTAACGATTATTATGCGGGTCAAGGTTCGGGTAATGATTATTATGCGGGTCAAGGTTCCTGTCATGATTATTATGAGGGTCAAGGTTCGCCCGGGAATCAAGATTATTCTATGGGTCATGGTTCGGCTCCCGTTGAAGACGACTCTCCGGTCGAAGAGGTGGAGGCGCCCGCTAAAGCTAAGAAGGTTTCTAAACATCGTCAAAAGACTGCACAGCCAAAAGAAACTTTCAAAACATCGCCATGGACAATAGCGGAAGAGGTCGCGTTGTGTTAAATGTGATGTGACGTGTCAGAAAACAGCATCACAGGAAACGCTATGAAGAGCAAAGGATTTTGGTTAAAGGTTATTAAGTACTTTGAGAAAGAAATGGGGTCGCACCGAGGATACAATTGTCCCCAGCAAATGGAAAAATTGAGTTTGTCCTAGAATTGGTGCATTTTGTGCTATTTTCGATAATGTCCGACGAAGGAACAAGATTAGATCATGTGACCTCACTGTGTATCAAAAGTGTGTGTGGAATATGCAGTTGAGAATGATCACGACTTTTCATTGGAGCTGTGTTGGCAAATTTTGAAAGAGCATCCGGCTTGGAAACAAGTTGAGATGCCTGCATTTTACGCGAAACAAAACCTGTATGTGGTTTGAGTTTGAACGAGGATGCAGCTGGTTCTGACGAAGAGGTACGGGAAGTGCGACCAATGGGTCGAGACCAAGCTAGGAAGAATAAATCATCTACCTCCTCTCGTTTTGAAGCTTCATCTACTGCAGAATGAGGTATTGTTGACATGGTTGCCGATAAATGGAAGAACTTCAAGGTGGTAGGCTTGGGAAAGAAGAAGGAGCAACAACAGTCCTATGTAAACTTGAAGAATTAGGAATTGGAGATCAAAGAAAACGCAAATCGGGAGGCATCGGAGTTGAAAAGACAAGAACTTGAGTTAAAACGTAAAAACTTTGAACTAAAATTAACTATGAAACGGGACAAAGACTTATGCTTCTATATGAAAAAAATCGACGAGACTTTGCCTCCGATACAACAAGAAAAGCTCATGGAAATGAAGCAACAAATAAAAGAACTCTACGAGTTAGATTTTTAGTTTATGTTTTTAATTATCATTGTAATGTTTTTAATTTTATGTATTGTAATATTTGAATTTTAGTTGAATAATTATGTATTGTTTTTATTTTTAATAAATTTTAATTTTGTTAAAAAATGAAGGGTCGGCTTACTGTAGCTAAAAGGTTGCATGTAAGTCGTCGGAGAGAGAAAGCTGACGTGGCAGAAAAATGTAGGTCGTCCGTACTCCTTACTGGTGTAGCCTAATGAAAAGGCATGCGTGTGTTTTATTTTGATTTTAAAGATAAGGATAAAAATGTAATTTGACTAATTGATAAGAGTTTTAGATGTTTAAAGATAAAAATCCTTTTTCTATATTTAAGTTATTTATTTGAAAATACATGAGTAATTTTGAGGTTTACTAATGATATTGGCTTTGTAATGATATTGACGTAATAACAAGGTTTTATAAGGATATAGACGAAATTTTCTCACATACTTTTTCATTGTCTATTTAAGTAAAGTGTTGGACACGTTCAAGAGGGATAATAGCTATTAGTGTTAATCACTACTACCTATAAAGATCAAATGTGTTTACTTAATACCCTCAAAATAAGAAATATTGAATTACTAATTTGTCTTTATGTCTCATTTAACTATCATCAATTGACCTAGCGGTAAGGTATTTTGCTTTTAAACATAAGGTCAAGTGTGTACATTCGGAGATGGTCAGGGAAGGGTCAGAAACGGTATCGGGATTAACCCAATAAAGCCGCGTACATATGAGTGAAAAAGACTCGTCCTCTGGATAAACTGAACAGAGAAAACTACATCCGTTCTTTATGTCTCACCTGAAATATTGTCTCATAAACTATATTCGACAATTTTTTTATCTTAAGAATGTTTCTAAAACTAAATTATTATTTTCTAATGTTGTTTATAAAATTACTAAATCTTTGTCATTGTAAATTAAATCCAACCCAACCGTGTACAGATGACACCTATTTTTGAATGTTGTTTTTTATTCTTTTTCATTTTTACCATAATATCATAATTATAAATATTTGTTGTTATAAAATTTTGTCGCTATTCAGTATTCGCGGGTACTTGTATGGTATCAATATAAGCGTGATGAATGATTTACATGTGACAAAGTAAAGATAAGTAGTAGGTTCCATATACTAATTTATACCTGGGCCCTAAATTATAATAAGTTCACATTAGTAATAGGAAAATATGTTATTTATAACGGTGTTTTTAAAAAGTAATGGTAATTTTCAGCTTTATCCTTAGTAATATGAAGTAAAAAGAAGTTTTACGAGTAAAATGAGAATGTATAGAATTACATATGCAGATTTAGTTATCTAATGCAACACGTACATAACACTAATTGTGACAACGACCGTGTATTTAAGGTTAAGGCTTACGATTTCGATCAATATGTAAAATTACACACGTCAATTAAGTTATAATCAGTATCAAGTGGCAACGACCATGTCACATGTGTGTTTCACAACTTGTGCAAAAAGAAAATGAAAGAAAAATATGAATATAATTGTATTCTTCCCGAGTTGAAGTCCATTTACCGAATTTTAATCCATACTATTTCTCGATTATGCTTAAAATTAAAATTAAAAAAAGAGAAATAAAACAATTATATAAAACAAAAAATATTATTTATTCAAACTTTATAGCCACTTCTTAAGTAAGATGTGATAATCAGATTAAGACACAAAACGTCTTGATAAAACAAACACACGTGAAGTATCCTCTAACAAAGGATCTCCTAATTATACGGTACATATTTAAAAGGTTTATGGACATTGATTCCATAATTATTTATACTGACAACTATATCATGACGTTTATGGGCAGAATGTAATGACATAGTTAGCGCCAGTGTTACATGTAAAAGTGCTTGAACGGTCATCATAAGCGTAAGAATAAGCCTTGGGGCAAAGATTCTTGAAAAACCTCGAATAATCTGTTGGCGGGCATGTGCTTGGTGTATTGTTAGGACCAGTGCAACAATATTGTGGCGTGCCAAACTGCTCACATGCACTTCTACATCCAATTGTCGCACCAGCTCCATTTCTCAGAGCGAACTGAGAAGGGCATTGAGCGTTAATATCAACCGGACAATCCGCTGTTGCACAACCACCGTTTGGAACAATAGAAACCGGTAAATTAAAACCGTCAACAAGACTAACATCATAAAAGTCTTTTCCACCTGAACCTCCTATGGTAAACTCAGCAAGCGTTGCAGGTGGTTTTGCACCAGCACCGTTGCATGCTACTTGACCCGAACCACAGTCTCCGCTGTTACACTGGAATCTTCCACCATTATTTGAACATTCAAATCGAGCCCAGACTCGACCAGTCCAAGGTGTAGGGATGTTTATATTGTTCGAGGCACCAGGTGCCAATTCGAATCCTGTTGTCGACGCTGCTGCTCCACCGCCGGTCAATGTTGCTGGTGCGATACTAAATGGGCAATTGTTTCTTATGGTGAAAACAGCAGAATGAACACCTGCATGCAAAATCGTTCATATTATAAGCATATGTTTTTGTTATATTAAAAAAACATGCATGCATGCATATAATATATAAAGTACGTAAAGCATTACCATTTATCAAGTTGATGGCTAGAAGAAGAGAAATGGCGAGTTGCTGAAATTCCATGTTTGTAATTAAGATTTGTGATGAAAAACTACCAATACGAGGTTAGTTTTTATAGGCGGAAGAAGATAACATTTGATGGCATGTCTTAACATTTGATCACATGGCTGAAATAATTGTACTAAATGATGGGCTTCACTAGTCACCATCTCTTTTTACTTTTTCTTTTTTTTACTTCCACTGTCACAAATTAATAATTCACGTTTATTTTTTATATATCTCAATTTAATTGTTCACAACTAAAAATAGATTAAAAAGTTTGATAAGTTTACTATATTACCATTATTTGAAATTGTTATTACAAACTTTGAATAATAATAATACTTTATGTAATTAGCTAATGGTAAAACTGTCATTCTGCTAAAAAGTAAGAGAGATAAAGCAGTAATAAATACATTTTTATTAAATTGTGTGTTTTTTGTCAGAGGACAATAATTTTGGAACGGAGCGAGTAGTATGTATAATGCAAATCTTATTTCAATCTCAACTTATTAAAAGGGAGCTGATATAATCTTATTGTCATCTCGGATCATGATGAAGACTTGCTAACATCAATTGCTCTATGTTATACGAAACAATTTGCCACAATATCTCAACTATAAGTATTTTCCGCTATAAAATCTCGTTGTTATGCATAGTTACACGCCTAGTTAGATTATACTAGCTGAATACTTGATCAAGCGATACCCATGTATGGTTTAGATAAGATTTAATTGCGTCAATTTTTGTTTGTTATTTCTATTTTTATTTTATGTAATTGTGTTTATGGTATAGTGATAGCAGTCATCTCTGTGTGCATGACTCCTTAGACATAAGTACCTAAAAAATGATTAGTTAATAGTTCACGAATGTATCTTAAATTTAACGATTAATGATATAATAGGGTACCCAGAGACAACGGCGAAGGCGAAATATTTTTTATGAACAAAATTTATCATTCAACATTTCATTTGTGTGATGAAAGAAGAGTGAGAATGGTAGTGTGCTGATAGAATATTGTGGTTTTATGTGGCAAATATGCTTACAGTCAATTCATTAGTCTTGGCCATTAGCCTTGAGATAATCTTGGAAGTAAATAATTTTAGAATTATAGTCAACACTTCTTAAACTGATATCTTGATCATTAGCCTTGAGATAATCTTGGAAGTAAATAATTTTAGAATTGGTAACTTGTTTCAAATCTTCAAAATAGATGAGTAAGGTATCACTAAGTGTACTTTCGTGAAACAACATTTTAATCTCGATAAATAATGGTATTCATAACGGAGATTTAGCCATTTGACATTGAATGTATATATTAGTACTATGTTGAATTGCCGATTTTGTTGAGTCAATTTGTATCTACTTTTGTTAATGGAATAGGTGTTGCAATGCAATATTTCGATGTCTGTTTTGGTGAACTTAATGGACTCATCTGAGGTCGATAGGGGTTTCCTCTCGCGTGCGTAAAAGGAAGGGTGCCATTGCCTTCTGGGCTGGACCCAACCTGGTTGTGTGGGCTCGCTACGCCTTCTGGGCTAGGGGCCACAATTGTCGTTCCAAAAAAAAATGGACTCATCTCAATGCAGTTTTTCCAGTTGAGCCTTTTCAATTTTGAAATAAATATTTATGATACATTATTGTGTGATTGACACTTTGGGTGACTTTTATTGGAACGAGGCTGACTTGTATTCGACGGTTTTTTTTATATCGCCTACTTGTATGTTCCCCGTTATTATGCTCGTGCTTTAAATTTTGACTAAGTAAAAAAAAAAGGGAAAAAAAACCTCAAATGGGCCAGCCCAAAAGTAAGAGCCAAAAAAAAACTATGGCCCGATTACTGTTCAAAAATGAACAGTGTTTTAGCCACAAATACTACGTCGTTTTACACTTCTTTTGAGTATATATATAATATGTGTTTTTGGGTAAACCTATTCCGACCCAGTTGAATACAATTTTTTCGGGTTACACGTTTGCTTAACATTTTTTTCACTTGTAGGTTAATCTTTAATATACACTATTGTGTGATTGATAGTTTGGACGACTCTTGTTTCAGTTGATCAGTTTCATTCTTAAGATTTGACTTGTTTTATATAAAGGCTGCACTTTTGGAAAGCAACAATGCCATGTGTTTGGCTGCAAATAGCTTGTTTTATATGACTTATTTGACCCGTTTCACTATAAAAACTTACAGTTGACACATTTAATTTAGAAAAATCCAAAAATGAAACTCTATAGTAACTAATTTTGGGGTTTTGATGCAATGTGTTTCAGGTCAATTCTAAGTGGCGCATCTAACGTTTTGGTTTTCAATTGGACTATGTGCTTGGACTTCAATGGATCTGAACTGTTCCAATTTTTTTATCTTAAATCCTTCCAAAAACTTTTGCACAACCAACACTAGTGGCCGACTCTAGACCCATTTGACGTGTTACATTTTTAATGTAAAAGCTGACCCGTTTCATTTTCCAATCGCTGGAAACTGTTGAGTTAATCTCAGCATTAGAAGAAAACAAACTTTAGTGCTAAATGTAAAATAGAATAGTTTGTGTAATAACCTGTAAATATGAAGGGTTGTGTTGGTTGACTGTGATTAACTGCCACCAACCGCTAGTAACCGCCGACCAAACCATCACAATGTTTCAAATGGCACCCGTTGAACAACTATATATATTTGTACTCGATCAATGTAAATTCAACAGAAATCAATAAAAGAACTTGATAATTTCTTGTTTTATATACTTGTGATCCATCAATTGGTATCAAGAGCTTTGGGTATTATCACACCAAAAGTTCTCATCATCTACCAGTATTATCAAGAAACCGAGAAACCCACCACCACAACCGATAAAAGGGGATTTACCTTTAATCGGTACCGGAAAAACCGGAGATCAACCAATCAGTCAGAGAAGACCATCAAATCGAAGGCAGGGGTAACCGCCAATCGAAAAGAAAATCGGGCAGTAAGCATCGATCGGAAAACCAGAAGGGGAACCGACAATAGCGGCCGAGGAAACCACCAACCAAAGAGAGGGTACCCGGTTGAATAGCCAAAGAAGAGTTTACAAAAAAAAAAATCACAAAATGACGTGGCATGCAATAATTGGATTTATGTTTATTATCTCTCATCTTTTAATTTGCCAATGATGTACAAATCATCATGCCACATCATTTTGTGAAATTTTTTTTGAAAACTCTTTGTCAACCTAACATTTCTCAAGAAGAAAACTTCTCTCATAAAGGGGCGTTTATTTTTTTTCCTTTTCCCAGATACCACTAAACCATAACCTTTTATATAGGATTATAAAAGGGATTTTTTTAATATACTTTTTATTTTACAAAATACTGTTTTTTCATAAGATTTTGATATCTTTTAACAAACAATAAAGTTTCATTACTTTAATTAAATCAAATCACAAACATTTTAAAAAAATAATAAAATTTAAAATTATAAATTTTATATAAAAGTTTAATCTAAACTATGACGGGAAAAGAAGACACGGAGCAAGGAAATAGTTCCAAGAATTATACGGAAATAGGTTCCACAACCCATTTTCAATGTTCGGTGTTGAAGACAACAAATTACATTACATGGGCAATTCGGATGCAAATTATATTGGAGGCAAATGGTCTATGGGAAACGATTGAACCACAATCGATAACCCATGTTGATACAAAGAAGGATAAAACCGCTATCTCTTATATTTATCAATCACTTCTAGAAGATCAGTTACTTCTCATTTCAAAATACAAGACTGCAAAAGCAGTTTGGGACGCTTTAAAGACGAGACACATTGGTGTAAATAGTGTCCAACAAGCAAGATTGCAAACACTCAAGCGGAATTTGAGATGTTGCATATGAAAGAGAATGAATCAATCGATTCATTTACTACAAAATTAACGGGTACTATCAAGAAAGCGGCAGGCCTTAAATTAACATATGAAGATTCTACTCTCGTACGAAAATTATTAAATGCCGTACCGGACAAATTTCTTCAAATTGTTGCATCCATTGAACAATACTAGGATTTAGATACTATGTCTTTAGACGAAGCAATCGGAAGACTAAAGACGTTTGAAGAAAGACTCAAATACAAAAAGGAAAGATCAGTGGATATTCAAGAAGGATTGATGTTCTCACAACATGAAGATCCAGGTCAATATTTCACACACAGATTCAAATCAAAAAGGAAGAATTAGGACCCTCAAGGAACAATTTCAAGAAAGAAACAAACAATAACACAAAGAAATTTATCCCTTATTGAAGTAAAGTAAATGTCCAGAAAGAAGCATGGACATTATTCAAGCAAATGTCCAGAAAGAGACCTAGAGAAGGTTCAGTCCAATCTCATTGAAGAAGATCTAGAGACAATATTTCTTATGACAACAATTGAAGAGCAAAACAAAGTTTTCCTAACCGAGAAGAATCTCGAACCAAACAACACAACTACATTGTTGGTTTATTTCGACCAACATACAACAATACTCTACAGAATCACTTTTTTGTATTTTTCACTTTTTTCGATTTTATTGTTTTTAAAGAAACCAAACATTACAATTTCGGTGCATTTTCACCATCTCACGATCTTAATAAATCCGGATAATTTATCCATAATCCTCTATTCTTTGGATATAAAAAAATAATAATTGTGAAAGTAGTAAAACACACTGAAAAATTAATATTTAAAACTATACACTACTTTCACATTCCCATTGCATTGTGCAATTTTTCCGACCTAACCGTATATAGAAAATTTTGCATTACGACACAGGAAATACAATACTTTACACAAAAGCAACCAGCAACCGATTAAGGACTTAATCTAATAGGGTAGGTTAAGGTGTAACGAAATAAATATTCAGTGTAAGAAAATAATGGAATGCCTCAGCAGGTTTTTCTAGGGGTATCTTACTCTAAAAATAAGAGTAAACAAAAGGGTTTATACGGAGGTTAACTAACCAATGTAGTTAGTTAATATCACAACATGTATAGGCTTTTTGGGTGTAATCCTATAAATTTACCAGTTTAGAAAATGTCACTCCATCTATTTAAAATAGTACTTATTATTATGGTCTCGAGTAGATATACCAAGCCAAGTTCTAAAGTTTACCACATCACCGACACACTCATATTTTTGTGGAATTTAGGTAAACATTTGAAAACGGATAAGGCTAAATTCTCAAAATATCTAACAAGGTTATGTGTGCGGGTTATGTAACTAATAATTTCACAAAAGTAGGCTGGAAAAAAATTTAAATTTAAGCATTTTATTGTGAAAATATGGACAAGTAAGCGTTCTAATTCTCCTCCCACACTTAAAATATACAATGACATCGTTGTATAAATATAACATTAAGGACATAAAGTTAAAAGAATTAGAACGAGAAACTCGCTTGGGATTTGCTCGGTATGATCCTTCATGTTGCGTTTATGAGCAAGATTGTGTATTGTGAAAGCGTCTGTATGACTACAACACACTGAATTCCAGAATATAAATACTCCACCAAAGTCGTCATTTTTGTTCAGTAAGGTCCTGTTTAAGATATAGGAAAAACCAATGCAATTCTATCTCTTGTATTCGACGGTTAGAAAACAAAAAATAAAAACAAAAAGCCGTACAGGAAGCCGATACGCCGTATGCCAAAACCTGGATTCGCCGTATTGAGACCTGTAAAAAGTATCTAAGGTACGGGTCAGATTTCCCAATACGTCGTATCATATTCATGAATACACCGTATAGATAATCTGACAATAATGTTTAAATGTTGAAAATAAAAGACTGGATAACGTCCAGATAGGGATGTAAACGAACCGGACGAACACGAACGGAGCCTTGTTCATGTTCGTTCATTTAATTTTAGCCGGACAAATAAACGAACACGATCACTTAAACGAACAAATATTCTTGTTCATGTTCATTTATTAAGAAATATGGTTGTTCGTGTTCGTTTATGTTCGTTTATTAAGACACTGAACGAAAGTAAACGAACGAACATACACGATCGAACGTAAATAAACATAAATGTTTCCAAAAACATACACAATATTGTGTTTTATTAGTGTTGTTTTGTTTAAATAAAGCAATTTCAAAAGTATATAAGAAAAAGATACGATAAACGAACATAAACATATATATGATCATAAACGAACGAATAATCGGACGTTCACGAACATAAATGAACGGACAAGACTTTTGTTCATGTTCGTTCATTTAACTAAACGAACGTAAAATGTTGTTCATGTTCGTTCATTTAATAAATAAACGAACATAAACGAACTTTTTACCGAACGGTTCACGATATGTTCACTGAACGTTCAGTTCATTTACAGCCCTACGTCCAGACAATCAATACGCCGTATCCATTAAGATTGGATACACCGTATCGATAGTCTGGGAAGACAGACTCGATAATAAAAATAAGAAAGTACATTCCGGGTTGTCTCCCGACAAGCACTTTTGTTTACAGTGAAGTCGTTAAGTTAGACTTGTCTTCAGCTCTTCATTCCGCCCTTGAATACTCATTCTTGATTGATTGTTCACTATTTTATGGGCAAATGGCGAGTTCCATTGCTATAAACGTTTGCTGAACTTACTGCCAGACTTCACTAATTCTACATTTAAAAAGTAAATCAGAACACGTCATATCATAATATAAATATCGTCAAAAATAATAAGCTATCAAGTTTAGATACATCATGATACAAATAAAGTACAAAGAGATAACATATCCACAAAAAGGTAAAAACAGAAGTTTCATGGGAAGAGAGATCAAGGATTGGGCTGGTCGTTAGTGTGTGGGGCTGCAGAGGTACTAGCCTCACCCGTCCTTCGTCGGGTACGCCTATGGTATGACGTGTGTGGATCGCCATAACTCGGATAGGCCACCCTACTCACATCTAGTAGCTGTGACAGACGACCAACCGTCCATGTAATGAACCTAGAAAAGTCTCGGCTCATCCCGTCCAAAACTGCCCGCTGCTCTCCCAAGCTCTCTCGCAGTCTGTGTACCTCCTCCTCAAGCCTTGTCATACTCTGAGGCATAGTCCTAATAATGGGAGCAGCTGTAGGAGGTCCTTGAGCGGGTGCTGGATCAGCCTGAACACCCTCATCTGGAATCTCCTCATCCACCTGAGCAGCTCCAGCCGCAGTCATCTGCTGCCTCTCTGGACCAGGTGCAACCCAAGCTCAGGTGTCTCATAGCCTTTCACATATCTGCAACCTCGCCAGATCATCGATGTCAATCACCCTGAGCTCTCTAACCACCACAGTCAATCCCTAGAGGCCCTCCTCGGTAATCAACCTGAAGTGCTCAGCAAGGCGCCCTACAAAATGGCCGCCTCACATCCTAGCCCTACGCTTCCTCCCATCAACGTGCTTAAACATATATTGGGCTAATAAGTAAGGGACTTTCACTGTTGTCCCCTCATCCATTCTCCTCAAGTAAAATAAGTCAGTAACAGTTACCTTCTCAGGTGCCTGACCTCTGCCCGAGATACTCACCGCAATCAATCTATGGCAAAGCCTCCTTAGCGGGTCCCTAATAGATGTATAGGAGGGGACCGCCTCCGAGAAATCATCATCAGAAGCAATCATGGACTAGTAACCACTTAGATCACCCTTAGTGGCAATCTCCCTTAAACTACCTACCCAGTAAGCCTCAAAACCATCTCATGCCTTTCCTTAGCAGTATGCAATCCCAATGCAAGAATAAACTATCTTCAAGTCATACTACGCCTAGCCCCACCTAGCTAGAAACAGAGAGCGTCTGTAATGTCCAACTCTAACATTGTATCACTAATCCTACAGGTGCTAAAAAAAACTCTAGCATAAACTCACGAACCAACGGCCCCAGAATCTCAAAAACTCTCCTCCAAGCATAGCTGGTGAACAAAACATGTCGCTCGGCTCCAGTGTATACCATCCTCAATCGGTCAGTCAAACCCTGCCTCATCTCCTCGGTCAACCCCTCAAAATCAAAAATATGAACCCGATTAACCTGTTTGCTAAATATCATGTCGAGTCTCTCCTCAAAATCATGAACGATCTCGTTAGTATATCCCTAGACCTCATATCTGAGCCATAGGTACCTCTGAGCCCTGGGTAGTAGTGTAAAACTCAAATGAAGTTAGTACACATGATATAAATTTTTTTACTCTTTGATAGGGCACCAATACGGCATATAAGGTTTATAAATACGCCATATAGAGGTGAATTAAATATCCCCGTATCCATACTCAATACGGAATTAAAAGTCGATACACAGTATAGGAAGATCCAATACCGCATATAATGGATACGGGGTATTAGGGTGATACGGGTAGGTCAAAGAGGTCGATACGGCGTATACCCATAATGAATACACCGTATAAGACATCAGAGTCTTGGGTAAAAATGTCCAATACGCCGTATCCATTTAATTGGATATGCCGTATTGGTTTTGCATTAAAAGTTGAATGGGTTTTCCCCCCATTCTACCCGTTTGACTAATTATGTAATAACCTAAATCACTCAATACATTCAATCTACATATCCTAAAGGGGCAGCATATATGCAAAAGAAAGACACCCAAATAATGAATAAGCAAACCCTAACCCTAACCCTAATTCAATCGAAAGGAAAAAAGAAAAGGAAAAAGGAAGGATTATAGATGATTACCTTAAGATTAGATTTAGTAGTGCAAAGATTAAACAAGAAATTGGTTTCCAAAGAATTTGACAGCGGTTAATTTTTGAATTGGGTAAAAAAGCGTGTGTGAAGAACTTATCCGGTGTATCAGTTGGGTTTTTATACCCGAACTCGATACGCCGTATTATGTTTTATCCAATACGTCGTATTGGATGAAAGTGTTGACTTGGTCAACTCTGGTTAAAATAATTGATACGGCGTATAGACTTTAAGTTAATACGCCATATCCCGCTTAGGAAACCTTTTTCTTAAATTAACAAAGAAAATATACCTTGGCTTTCGAGATTTCCTCGTGCAAACACCATCTTTATAAAACCGCTCAGGGTCGAAGGGAATGCCAAACGACACATATAAATTCTTGATTATAAAAATTAATGGCATCCCTTCGTGAAAAAGATTTTGAATCACGACTTCGACAATTATGAAATAATCTTCCATATTTAAAGATTCATGATGTATGTCGTGATTCGTTTCAAAATCCTCATTGAACTCATGGGATTGGGTATCACTATTAATATCAATATCCAATTTTTCAATAACAACACCATCCGAAGATATACTGACTTCATCATTATTATTTTTCGAATCCGTTTTCAAATCGTTGACATAAATTAATTTATAAGAAAACAAATTTTTGTCATATATGACAGTGTAATCTTAATCGTGAGATTCGTCAAATGATATTTTAAAGTCAAAATCATTGTTGTCAAGAGGACTTACCGTGGGTTCGGAAGAGATCTTGTGGTCAGTTCCCAAAGGATCATCAAAAATGATGGCTGAAATCTGTTTCAAAATCTTTGAAGTAATTAATATCTTTACGATACTTGTTCTTACCGTAAGTAGCAGTTTCCTAATTAAACGTCTAACCACGCCTACGAGCTTTTTCAGCTTCAAGCTCGATGTATTCTTCCATGGTAAGATTCGAATCATCCATTTCAACCTGACTAAAAAGACACTAGACAAAAACAAACACAAATGTAGAAAAACAAACTAAACAAGTAAAAGCAAATTAAACTAATGAACATGAATTTTAAACTAATTAAAATTATGTTAAAACTAAAATACCAATAAAAACAAGAATTAAACAATTTCACTCCCCGGCAGCGGTGTCAAAAATTTAATGTGTCGTTGTGCGTATGTATTATTTATCATCAAGTTTTACATTTATATTTTGCCAACATTACCTAAAAACAACACTAACGGGTAGTGTACCTGATCAGTTGTAGTTTCGTTGGTAAGTAAGGTGTCGATCACTAAGAGAGATAGTGTTAATTCCTAAGTCTACTAGTATTTTAGTTATCTATGTTAGATCTAATCTAAGTTAGTTCTAAGTTAAACCTATGCTAAACCTAATTCTAACGGATAGAGGGGGTTTTCAGTATGACAGACTGGCATAGGTTTTGGTGGTAACTTAAACCTACTTTAGTCACGATAACTCACACAAGCAGATAAACAAAAGGTAGAAGCGCGATCAAGCCTATTTTAAGGAAAATGTGTTGACCATGATTAATCCGATTAAAATGCAGGTTTGTTTATTAGTGAAATGATTGACTTATCTCGAGGGGCATATCATTCCTAGTTTTAGGCGGTACTTCTTTCTAAAACCTAGACACGCTAATTCTGTCACAATTAAATGCATCAGCATAAAGCAATCTTTTATTGATTATAATCTATTGATAAACGTCAAAAGCGTGTCGAAATAATATTCAAGTATTTCCCGTTAGATGTAAAAATCACTTGAGGATAAGTGATAATTAATCTTCCGGATGTCGTATCCACAGCGAGAATTGAATTGAGATTCACGTTATTGTTTTTCGTTTGATGCTTGATTATCTTTAGGTTGGTTTTTGATTTTAAACTAATTTCTAATATTAAAGATACTATTTTTAAGACTATTAAAAATTATTCTAATTAATTAAACTAAAAATAAGCTAAGAGATCTAAAAGATATAATAAACGGATATGCTTGTCAAGTGTGGTAAAAAGGTCATTAAGTGTAAAAAATGGTTTTAATTGACGAATTAGCACCCGTAAAAATATTATTTTCTCACAACGTTGGTTTATTTTGAAAACGATATTTTATATTGGTTCTAATTGCTAGATTTAATGTTTGATTATTTTTCCGGATTTTGCCTTTCAAAATAACCAAATAAGAAATTTAAATAATCCGTAAATTATTAATCAATAAATCCCTTTTTAATTTTCACACTTAATTTACTAATTACTACTCACTTAACAAGCATATATAAAATTACTCACTAAACATACCAACTAAGCTAGCAACAATCAATTTAACAAGCATAAACATTTTGAAGCTAATTAATAAACTATAACTACTAAGGAGTGAAAAAGAAAAGAAATTAGAACCCGATTGAAGAAAATGGAGAGGAATTTAAAGCACCCGATCTTATAAACTTAATTAAACACTAAAGTTTATAACTTTATAAGTTTCTAAATAACTAATTAGCTAGTAAAGTTTTGAACTTTGTTCACTAATTAGCTAAGTAAAATCTTAGAAAGCTTAAAATTTTAGTAGTAAAATAAGCTTATAAGACCCATAAGCTCCTTGCCTAAGTATTGGATCAAATTCATCAACATTAAAACATAAGCAAAGGATTAGACGAACAATATATATTAATAAGCTAAAGATTTATCTAATAAGCTAATAAAAATATGAACTTTAGATCTAAATCTACCCGAAACTAAAGTGTTCTACTCTGAAAAGCGATCGGGATTCGGGTATGATTAAGGATTAGATCTAATAAAAATAAGCTACTATTAAAAGCTACAAACTTTAAGCTAGAAACTAAGCTAAAAGCAATAGATCCAAATCCACCCAAAACTAAGGTGTTCACTTTGAAAAGTAAACGCGGATTGAGTATATTTAAGGATTGTATCTAAAACAATAAGCTATAATAAAAAGCTACAAACTTTAAGCTAAAAGAAACAATAAAAAGACAAAAAACAACAACTTGGTTGAATGGAAAATGGGTCAACTTGGTTGTTTAACTGGGTAAATGGTCCTTATTCTGCATTTAATGCTTATGGGTTGGTTGAGAAGTATCCGGGGTTGACACATGTTGCAGAGTTGATATATAGAGTTGAAGAAGCCATAGTAGTGGCAATAGTGGAAGAAACGAGCCCTCAGACTGATTACACTTTATTTATTGTTTTTTGATATTGTTCTTGTTTCTGTCTTGGTAGTCATAGGCATGTGTGTCATTCCTATGTCATTTTTTTGGTTTTTTGCACAATGGTGCGTTATTATTGTGCCCATGTAACGGGCTGGGTGTAGGACTTCACCTACACCTTTTGTACTAAAACGCTTTTTTAGTGTAATACAATTTACCGGAGAAACCTTTTACTCAAAAAATAAAACGTGCGAGCATCCAAGTGCACCTGGCTTTGGTTGGTCTATAACACATAAGATATTTTGGGAAGAAAATGGTGGTTGTATATGTGTCTTAAGTAATGCATACAAAATCCAAACAATTCACACAACTAAAAATTACAGAAGGTCCACTAATTACTCATCTCATAACATAAAATGCATCCAGAAACTGAACATACATAGAAATGAGTAATTACTCCAATGACCCTGGATGCTTTAGCTCGGCTTCTTCTTTTGCCTGCGATTCCGTTTGATTACTTACCTACACAAAAATGTAGTTGAACCAAATGCATGTTAAGTAACCTATACAGTAAATGGTACTGTATTATCAAAGTTGCCTGCCTAACCAACTACTTCATCAAAACAGAATTCTTTAGTCAAAAGTGGTATTAAGGCATAAAAGTCTCGAAAAATGGTGTTAACCTTGGAAAATGAAATTCTTGCTAAAATGTCAAACACATACAAGTTAAATAGGCATATATAGATGACAAGTACATGAATATGTTCCCTGCATATTAAGGTGTTAGACACTACTCCACCATCCGTGAACGAAAAAAAAAAGTAACAAGAGTTATGTTGGCCAACAAAAATGACAGATTACAACAAAAAGCTTTGCATTAAGGCAAACAAGAAGTCAAGGACTGCTAACAATATCTTGAATGGTTCTGTCACGTTATTCCTTTAACTATGACCTAATTGTGGTTTTGCTTGTAGGCCGGTGATGGTTACACAAAGTAGATTATCATGGAATGACAAATGGATCAATCTCCACAAACATAGATAAGATTTTAAACAGCTTACAGGAGCAACCTATAATTTAATTGAACCAAGATAACATACAAGAAATAATCCAGTAGCTTCATCAATCCGATTCCACGATCGTTTTCCATTGGTACGACGTTCCTTTAATTGAACATAATGCATTTGAAATGCAACTTTACTAATTTATATCAAAAAACGATTAAACAATTTCATCTCTTACTAGGGGATCGATTAGCAACTCTGGTTTGTAGTGATAGTAGCGTCGGACAATATTTATGAGAGGTTTCGATTTACCACCTTCTATCTTTCTTCGATTATAAGCTAACATTCCACTCAACAACTCAAACATTACCACTCCAAAAGAATACACATCTGACTCTTTCCGGAGGACACCACTTTCATGGTAAATTGGATCCATGTAAAAGTTGGTACCTGGGGGAGCATTTGGTGAGACATTGGTTTGTAGCTGATTTACAAGGCCAGATTTGACAAACCAAAAAATCACAAATTTTGCTACAGATGTGATCCAACAATATGTTTTGCGCTCCGAACGTCTCATGAGAATTACTTTATTGTCCTCCCCAAGACCTGAGTGGAGGTAATCGAGTCCTCTTGCAGCCCCTAAGCAAATTTTGAGGCGATGTTCCCATGTCAAGCAACGTCTCCTATTCTTATCGTTAATATGACAATCTAGGCTACCATTACTAGCATACTCATACACTAGAACCTTCTCATTGCCTTCATCACAGTAACCAATGAATGGGTAGGATGTTTTTCATGTATTATTTAAACTGAAAAGCATATTCAGGCCGTTGCGGGAACTCATACACACCAAGGTAACTTTCTGGAAGTATGCAATTAGATGGCAACTGTACGGTTTTGCCAACGTTCAGAGGGCTGGCCTTTGTAAACTACACCGAATCCACCATCTCCAATCCGAGTTTCTGGACCTTTAACTCCAATGGCCTTGTTGATGTCGTTTAGTGGAATCAGGGAATCCTCGAGTTTTTTAAATCTTCCTGAATTGTTGGAAGCAGCTCCGTGGTTCTGCGAATAGAGTCCTTGTTAATATCATCATTCATGTTAGTTCCTAATTCGTATTCTTAACCATAAGAAAGTATTATATGTGTTTTTCTAGTAATCTAAGCCTTCGATTATTCCACTTGTTATCATCATGTGATTGTTAGGAAAATAACTAGAAAGAAAAGTTAAGAAGTGGCATTTCATATAAAATCTACTTCAATAAAAACCTTCAAGCTTTTGGAAAATAACATAGCATATACTCGAGTAAAATTTAATTTATCATGATACTTATCATTGTGTGCCAATGAAACCATCCTAGATAACCCTTCAAAATAAACAACAACAACCAAACTCAATCCTCGCCGGAGCGGATATGGTATTAGGAGGATATATCCTGAACCAGGATAAACCAAAGTATCCTACTTTTCCATACGGGAAATTAAACCAACGTACCGAACCTAGATAACCCAAAAGTTCAAAATACAAAAAAAAAAAAAAATACAACAAAATTCCTATTTTTCATACGGATAAAACCAAAGTAATACAGAACTGGATAACCCGAAGTATCTTTTAAAAGAAAAGAAAAAAAAAATATTACATAATAATAGCACAACTTTAGTCGACAGGTAACAAAATAATAACCAACGATCGACTTAGAAAACCTGGTAACAAAAAGTAAACCAATTATTAAAACACAATAAACAATTTTTTTTTTATAATTGTTTTTTTAATTGTATCATAATAGCTGCTACACTACTAAGGAAAGACAAAAAGCCAGAGAAGCAGCAGGTTCTTGTTTGTCAAGAAACAAATCTTCAGGAATCCTAAAAGCACCATGAGCCAAAACAACGTAAGCAACTTTTAGAGGCGATAATGGAAGGGGCCTACAATCACATGGCTGAAATAATTGTACTAAATGATGGGCCTCACTAGTCACCATCTCTTTTTTACTTTTTTTTTTTTTTACTTCCTCTGTCACAAATTAATAATTCACGTTTATTTTTTATATATTTCAATTTAATTGTTCATAACTAAAAATATATTAAAAAGTTTAATAAGTTTACTATATTATCATTATTTGAAATTGTTATTACAAACTTTGAATAATAATACTTTATGTAATTAGCTAAGAGTAAAACTGTCATTCTGCTAAAAATTAAGAGAGAGAAAGCAGTAAAAAATAATTTTTTTAAATTGAGAGTTTTTTGTCAAGGACAATAAATAAAGGACGTAGCGATAGTATATCTAATGCAAATCTTATATCAAACTCAACTTATAAATAGTGGGCAGATAAAAATCTTAATGTATCTCGGATCATGATGAAGGACTTGCATACAACATTGCTCTATGTTATTATCGAAACAATATGCACAATATCTCACAAAGTCATTTTCCGTTATAAAATCTCGTTGTTATGCATGGTTACACGCCTAGTTAGATTATACTAGCCGAATACTTGATCAAGCGATACCCATGTATGGTTTAGATAAGATTTAATTGCGTCAATTTTTGTTTGTTATTTCTATTTTTATTTTTATGGAATTGTGTTATGGTATGAGTGAATAGCAGTCATCTCGTGGTGCATACTCCCCCCCTTAGACATAATTACCTAAAAAATGATTAGTTAATAGTTCACGATTATCTTAAATTTTAACGAATCTGATATACAATAGGGTACCCAGAGACAACGGCAAAGGCGAAATATTTTTTATGAACAAAAATTTATCATTCAACATTTCATTTGTGTGATGAAAGAAGAGTGAGAATGGTAGTGTGCTGATAGAATAAGTGGATTTTTAATGTGGCAAATATGCTTACAGTCCAATTCATAGACCTTGGCCATTAAGCCATTGAGATAATCTGGAAGTAAATAATTTTTAGAATTATCGATCAACACTATCTTAAACTGATATCTTGATCATTATAGCCTTGAATATTCTTGGAAGTAAATAATTTTTAGAAATGTACTTGTTTCAATCTTCAAAATTTTAGATGAGTAAGGTATCACTAAGTGTACTTTCGTGAAACAACATTTTAATCTCGATAAATAATGGTATTCATAACGGAGATTTAGCCATTTGACATTGAATGTATATATTAGTACTATGTTGAATTGCCGATTTTGTTGAGTCAATTTGTATCTACTTTTGTTAATGGAATAGGTGTTGCAATGCAATATATCGATGTCTGTTTTGGTGAACCTAATGGACTCAACAGAAATAGCAGTTTTTCCAGTTGAGCCTTTTTAATTTTGAAATAAATATTTATGATACATTATTGTGTGATTGACACTTTGGGTGACTTTTATTGGAATATGTGTTTTTGGGTAAACCTATTCCGACCCAGTTGAATGCACTTTTTTCGGGTTACACGTTTGCTTAACATTTTTTTCACTTGTAGGTTAATCTTTAATATACACTATTGTGTGATTGATAGTTTGGACGACTCTTGTTCCACTTGACGGTTTCATTCTTAAGATATGACGTGTTTTATATAAAGACTGCACTTTTGGAAAGCAACAATGCCATGTGTTTGGCTTCAAATAGCCTGTTTTATTTGACTTATTCGACATGTTTCTCTATAAAAACTTAAAGTTGACACATTTCATTTTTTAAAATCCGAAAATGAAACTCTCTACAGTAACTTTTGGGGTTTTAATGCAATGTGTTTCAGGTCAATTCTAAGAGGCGTATTTAACTTTTTGGTTTTCATTGCACAATGTTGTTTCGACTCTAAGAGGCATATCATAACAGTTTCAAATGGAACCCATTTGAAGACGTGTTTACAGTTAAATTAAAAGCTGACCCGTTTCATTTTACAATCCCTCGAAACAACACATGATACAGACTACACTTTGCAAGGGGTCCAACAAAAATACTTCATGTGCTTACGAGATTAGTTATTTTTATGTTTTATTATTTAAGGTGTAAACAGGGTATATTCTCGGATAAATGTATTACACCAAAAAACGTATACAGTACAAAGATGTGGGTGAATCCAACATCTTAGCAAGTTTACATAAGGAAACAAAACGAACATAACAAGCAAAACTACTCCAAAGGAGGATACTAGTATAACTAGATTACAATTGACTAAACAAATATCAATGATAATTTATTTCTTCTTCCGACCACAGACCGTGATATCTAAATTATTACAAATAGCCGGAAGGTGATCAAACATATCATGACTTTCATACAAATCGTCATCATATGGGATGTAGTCATCATCCCATTATGTTTCCCTCCATTGTTCCAACAGGCTATTAGTGCCATAACCTCTGTCACTTCCACCTTTAAAACTCGTTGAAGCCATTAAAATTACAGTTTCATCAAACACCACTTCTACTTCACTATCACTATCCACATTACCCGTAGAAACAAGCGGGTTCCTATTATCATTCAGAAACGTAAGTTTACCATCAAAAATTTGGCATTCTATATTTAATGATCTTAATCTGTGAATAGGGTATTACTAGAACTAGCCATGCGTCACAATTAAAGTCCCCTATCCCAGCCGACTTTAAATACCCCTCATATCGTAAACCAGATCAACCCACCCCGGCATCGTCTTCAACAAAATTAAGTGCATCAAATGGGTTTGAATTACTTACACTACAAGAATTCAGTCAATCACCCACGGACCAAATTCATAGGTAAACGACATAATTTTGTGGGTAATTAACAAATACCCACGCATTACCCACAAACTTATATGAATGGGTAAAACCTTCGAGGCTAATTTTATACCCACAGTATTTTCAAGCGGTGGGTAAGTTTACTCACGACTCTTTGAGTGGGTGATTATGTTTAATGCGTGGGTAAATTTTTTATGGGTTTTCGCAAGGTACCACAAAAATTCCCATAAATATAGTCATGGCTAATCCACGGGTAAAATTCCCTATGAAGATAATCGTGTGTAAATTAATGAGAAATATTTTATTTATGCACAATAATCCGTGGTAAATTATCCACACGTGTAGCCATGCATAAAAATCTTAGGTGAATGGGATGCTTAAATTAATCTTGATTGATTTCTTATAGTAATATGTGGCTAAATGTTTACACCGTAACATGGGTAAATTCTTGATAAAAGTTACATGATTTGGATCAATATTACTATAAAACTGCTACAAATATACAAACGACGTATATACTATGACTTTAGAAATACAACATAATGCTACTACAAAGTAAGTGGTTCAAATATGAATTCTAGAGGTGTTCATTGATCAAATGACCATCACGTACGAGTAAACGAACCTTCACCCTTTCGAGAATTTTGTGTAATATTTCTTGCTTATCCATTTGTGTCTCCAAATAAGTGTGAAGCTGCTTTGCATCATCTCTTCACCTTGTACCTTGTTGTGGTGTTAATTTTCTGTATATCTTGTGTAATATGTCAACAGTTAATCGATCTACCTGCACTTAACGTTACCTGAACTTAATACAAACGAACAATCAGAAAATAAATCATATGAAAATACAAGTAAAAAGATCAAAGAAATTGTATGTCATTTACATGATGCATAAAGATCTCAATGTGAAATATACACGAGTGTGGTTCTGCTATTGATAATGTCCATATATTGTTAACCTTGAAAATTGTACACAAAACAGTGTACAAATTAATTTGTTAGTAGTATACTACAAAATTATATAAAATAATGGAACCAATAATCCAATATAAGTTCTAGTCACAAATGAATTTAATATATCAACTCATATGTCAAATGCAATAAATTACAACCAAACGCTTAATATCGATGTTGTTGGTTAAAAACATAAAATGACTTTTGGAACTCATACATTTACGTCATTAGACAACAACTTGCATCATGAAAAATAAGATGACACCCTTCTATAAATGTTGATTGTATATGGCTAGAAATGGTCTGGGATCATTGTTGCCATTTCTCTTGTTATGTTCTGCTAACAAAAATCGTATATAACCCAAATAATAATTTCAATCAGTAAGCATATATTTAAAAGAAACAATAAGATTTTAAAAGATATAATAAAATAAATTGAAAGACAAGAAGGAGTTATATCACGATCAAAGCAACAATTATAAATACACATACTTGGTATATAAATCCTCCAATCGTCCAATCGAGGTTCTATTATTATAATTAATTGTAGGTTTTGTTTTTAAATCAGAAGTGAAATAAAGTAATTATTAGTGGGTTGTAAAGTAGGTTAAGAGAGAAATGGGGTATGGTAGATGATGGTTTAAGAAGTTTAAATCAAGTGGCGGGTGAGGCAAAAAAAAATTTTGGAAATATTTTAGCCTAGGCAAACCAAGTTTCCTTTGTGATTCTCTAACAATTAAATCTCAAATACGACTTATTCTAAAATTATGAATTACACTGTAATAAACAAGAATAAATAATGTAATAATCTATAATTATACTATATATAAAACATTTATCCTTTTTTATTAAATGTTGAATGTTTGAAATTAAAGAAAAAAGTGGTAAGTTACCCTTACTACTTAAACAATAACTTATGCATGACAAGTTTAAAAAACTTATATTATTAGTTTTTAAATTAAACACTATAACCAACGTTTTAAAACCCGAGTTGAACCGGTTGACCCGTGAACTGGCTCGAATACCGGGTCGGGCGTGACCGGGCTTTTGCTTGTTTGAGAAGCGGATTAAACTGCCGGTTTTTCGTTAACCCGGATTGATAAACTCGGTCGGGTCACGACTTTTCTTTAAATCTAACAAAAAAATTTATATACCGCTATAAAATTATGTCGCTACGCATGGGTGCACGTCTAGTATTAAATATGCATATAAGAGTAATAATAAATTCATGATGGCAAATCCCTAACACAAAACACTACTTGCAATTGACACAAAGATAAAGAGATTAGGATTTGGCATAAATAGGTTTTGGGTCGTGTTCAAAGTATTACCATCAAAGTTGCGGCACTCTATTTCTTATAGAAATTGAGTAGAGAAAACGCTAATCTTTTGTTCGAGCGAATGAGAGGGAAATAAATTTTGGTCACAAATTTGTCTGAAAATTAACTTTATGGTAATCTTTTATGGCGTCGTCACTTTAGTGGCCATGAATTATTGACCTTTGTCTTTTTTTTACGATCTTTATATAAATGAGCACACGTATTGTCCAAATCATCCAAGTACATAGGAATTAACCTAAAAACAAAATATGAAAGAAATTAAATCGAAACAACATAAAATAAGGTTTAATGCTTAATAAAATAAATGAACCTTAAAATCACTATGAAAATGCAAATCATCCCACACACAAATAAAAGGTAGGGAACAGTACGTGAGTTCATCGGATAACACAAAAAATAAGACGTGTGTAAAAAAATGGTATAAATTTACCTACGAATTACCCACACAAAATTACCCATGCACAAAAATAAATACTTAATCCGTGGGAAAAAGTAATTTACCCGTGACATTACCCATATTTTTACTCATGACATTAAAGCTTGTGGGTAACTTGTGGGGAATTTTTTAGCGAGAAAAGTTTACCCACAAATTACACATGAATTATAATTATGTGGGTAATTTTGTGGGAATTTTTGTGGGAAATTCGAGGGTAAATTTGATTTGACTTTCAATTGCATAAACGTGGGTATTTTGTGGGTAATCGATGAGTAAATACCCATGACTCAAAGTTCCTGTTTAATTTTCGTGGGTATTCGACTGGATTCTTGTAGTGTTAGATTTTCTCTAGACACGTGAGCTTACTTCTTTTTATCCCTAGTGTTGGCACCATTCTTATTAGAAATAGGTCTGTAAATTTGTTTAGTTGATTTAAAACTAACCTTTGGACTAACCGGAACACCTTTAGTAGCTTGTCTAGGATTATTCAATACCACATCCAAGACTCTTTTTTAGGACACTCATTCAGAACGTGTCCAAAAACATTGCAACTCGAACACCTGGGAGGTTGCAACTCATAATCAACACGTATAGTGTACAAATTAAACCCCTCACCAGTAAGTTTTGGCATAGCCACTACGATAGTATCTTTCAGCTCGCAGATCAATCATTGCTCTAGCATAGCTTGACGTGTGCCATGATTGCATGCACATGTCAGATGTATAGGAATCAAGCATCAATGAAATACCTAGTTTAGTTGCAATGATACTCAAACCATCCTCACTAAACGCCGTTATAGGAACACCATGAAATTTAACCTAAACAGGAGCATTACCAACATTTTCTTTTTGTAAGTTAACATCTGGATTCCACTTTTTCAGAATAAATGGATTATTACGAATAAACCAAGGAACATTCTCTAGCATTGCATCCAATCAATCCTTAGAACTAAACTAGAAGAAAAATAACTCGTTAGACAAGTTCAGCATTGATTTAACCAATCCATATTTACTCCAAGTGTTTCTGACATAGTTAGCAACAACGGAGTAAGCCACCCGTTTTCCAAAAAAGAAACCATAAGATGTATTAGCAAACCGTGCGCTAATAACTCGAAAAGACTCCAACGAGACAGCC